>OMNN01097188.1:28912-60563 GCA_900302755.1 Chromis chromis
CCTGTTGTTTCTTTTTTTTTTTTTTTTTTTTTACCCCTCCCCTTTCTTTTCTTTTGCCCTCCTTTTCCACTCTAACCATTCCTATTTCTTCTGTTTTCTCTCCTCCTCTTCCTGTCCACACCTTGGCTCTTGTTTTGTTTTTCTTCTCCATATTTCTAGCTATCATCCTTTCATTCTCATTGACTTTCTCTTTTTCCTTGCGGCTATCTGTGAGAGGTGATTGCATACACATTCTTGCAAGATGCTTTCAAGATATTCACACCCTCCAATTCATGCTCATTATCTGATTCTACACTTAAAATTTTATGCTGAGAGCACATCAGAGACATTTTGAAAGATGTTAAGAGATTAAAATAAAAAGATGGTGGATCACGTTGAGGGGTTTTGAAGGTTAGTCTGTTAGGAGACAGGAGAAAGCAGAAGAGTAGGAGGAGCAGTGGCTTAATGGTTGCAGCATGGAGACATGACATACTCAATATTGTCTACTGTTTCATTTCTTAAACTTTATATTTTCCAGCTGCTGCTCCTGTGGAGAGATGATGAAACCCATGTGAACACGCTATTTCTGTGCTTTACCATAGTGAACATTTCTCATGCAACCCCCCTTTTTAGTGTACATCTTGACTGGCACTGCTTCTCTGTCCACAGGCACTTCATTAGTTGTGGGTGGGTATCCTGAAAGTTAAACATAATGTTATTATGTTTGGAAGACACTGTTGCCAGTAGAAGGGTAACACGGGGAGATCGGAAAATTACAAGGTGGAAAAACAAGGCAGGCAGCTCTGCTTTTGAGGTTATGGATTCCCCTCTTTTTGACACTTTACACAGTTTAGGATAGAGGGAAGTTTTTATTCAGCTGGTGACTGGAATTAATGTAAGATGTTCTGAAACCCAGTGTTTTTTGGATGATAGTCAGACCTGGTGACAGTGATAGTGATGAATACATTTGTTTTAGACAGGCTTGAAGAGACTTGCCTCTTTGCGTTGACAGTTAAAGTGTATTAAAGTTACTGTTTAAAGTAAGGATGACAAGGCCTGGCCTTTGTTAGCACACATGGATGCAGTTTACATGCATGTTTACACAAATAAATAAACATGCAGCTGTGATTCCTGCATTCTGGAGACATGTATAGTAATATAGTAATAACTGCTTTTGTTTCTGTACAAGGCCATACCGCCATTAAGGCCATACCGCCTTGTGGATGCCTGATTCCATCAGATCTCGGAAGCTAAGCGAGGTAGGGCCTGGTCAGTACCTGGATGGGAGACCGTGAGGGAAGCCTGGGTGAATGCAGTGTAAGAGTGAGTGGTTGGTGGTGGTCGGAGGGGCCGATGGCGCAGATTGGCAGCCTCGCTTCTGTCAGTCTACCCCAGGGCAGCTGTGACTACATACGTAGCTTACCACCATCGAGTATGGAGTGAATGAATAATGCAATGTGAAGCGTCTTTGAGTGTCTAGAAAAGCGCTATATAAAAACAATGCATTATTATTATTATTATTATTATTATTATTACTCTAATGTTGATGTAGCTTGAAATTCTATAGGTACATCAGCGTAAATAACGTTTCTTTTTTCCATAGAGCAAAAGTGAAAGCTTTACTTGAATCAATAATTAATCATGTTACTTGGCAATACAAGATTGACAAAACAGACTGTACTGAATTCTTGATACTGCAGAGTTATCAATTATCCAAACAACTATTACAGCTGCAAGACGGATGGTCAGAAGTTCCTTCATGGAAGAATTTTGTGGTTATCAGACAGAGCTGAGCTTTTTTTTAAATGTGATTTTTGTCATGCATTTCAATTCCACTGTGGCGCAGATGACAAACTGACAAGCCAACAATTCCTTAAAATAGGATTGAGGCTATTTCTCTTAAATGGTGCTGTGGCAGCTCAGTTTGCATGTACTCTCTACCACATGATGGCCATGAACTCCAGTGTTACAGAACAATGAAAACCACTTTGGCTTATACATACAACAATTTGTAGTTCTTTGTGGTTTTAAATTGAACATTTACTGCCTATATGGATTCACAATTGGTTCCTTTAGTAGAAGATCTATCTTTTTTAAAAGTGCAATTTAAAAACCACCAAAAACATCTGGGTCTTTTTTTTTTTTTTTTTAAATTGAGAAATCAAAGTTTAAGCCTTTGAACTTTTCATTGTGCAGTCATGTCCGAGTCCTACTGCACTAATGCGTGCTGCATGTGTGAAAGTGTGTAAGGAAAGACTTCTTCAAAGAGTAAGAGGTAACTGAGTACGAGGATCTAAAACAGGGCACAGCTGTTCACACAGGCCTGTCCCCTGGCTTGCCCCTCTCCCTGTGAAGGTCCAGGCCAATGCACCCCTGGAGACCCCTGGGTAATATGCAGTGGTCACACCAGCCCAGCTCCGACTACTGATGTTTCAGACAATGTGGGCAAGTAAGTCACATTAAAACAAGAAGGAATGATAGAACATAAAACTGTGGCACTTTTAAAAAGATTATAAACTATACAATTTTGCCCAGTTCCAGTGTAACCCTCTTTAGGTCAAACCCCAGAAGCCACAGAGCAACAATATACAGAATTTTGACAAACCAGCTTCGTGTAGCTGTTAGAAAGTCATGCTTAAACCCCATTTGTGTAGTTAATTCATGTCTGTATTCATAAACGGCTAATTAATAATCCAAAATAAATTTGTTATTTGAAATATAGCATATAATCTTAATGAGAACATGTGCTACCGGGAACTGAGGTGATGCTGCAGAATCAATAAAAGCAGTAACCTGTGATCGAAGCTGTGTATCCAGCCACACAAAGTGTCTACTTAATTAGGTTAGAAGAACTGGTTTGGAAGAGAATGCTCTCAGTCCCAAGGCAAATTTGTGGTGATGAAATATGGGCCTAATTAATTTGTAGTTTATGTGAAGGTGATCTCAGCTGGCTGGTTGCCTAATTGATCAACTGTGTTAAAGTCCTCTTTAGAGAATACAGTAATGTTAGGCTGCCTGGCTTGATTGAATCCATGTTAACAATCGTATCTTAAACAGACAAAACAAAATCATATAAAAATGCACAAGTTCTCCAAAGCCTGATTTAAAAAAAATCACATGCAACTATCAACTTGATGTTTAAACGTTGATTAAAAAAA
Organism: Chromis chromis; assembly: GCA_900302755.1. Lineage (NCBI taxonomy): Eukaryota > Metazoa > Chordata > Actinopteri > Pomacentridae > Chromis > Chromis chromis. The sequence continues at coordinate 32,050 of OMNN01097188.1, forward strand.
AAAAAGTATTTTAATTATTATTTTAAATGTCTTAAGCAAAGCATGAAGGAGCTTGTGTCTCTTCCCAACTTCCCTGACAAGATAAATGCAGGTTATAATTAACCTAATGTATCTAATGTTCTTACTCATTTCATTGCTGCATTTGAGGATAGTTCATCATTTGTGTGCAGTGCTTTTAACTCATCATGAACACAAATGGCAAACTGTGGATAGTACAACCAAATCTTGTTTAATAAGTGATTTTTACTAGAAACCAGAAACTAAATTAAGCTAATGAAACACAGAATGTTCGAATTGTGGATAAAAATTATTTTACAGCATATAGTGAAGTACAGACAACTAAAATTAGAGTGAACCCCAACTGACAGGGACTGACTGTCTCTTAAAGATCAAGGCACTGCGGCAACTGCAATGTGGTTAAAATGTCCATAGTACTCAATCAGTGGATGAGTGGCAGTTATAAGAGTTGAGGGCACTTAACAGAGGTGTGGTCTGGTAAAAAAAAAAAATTTCTAGATACATTATGAATGTAGAAATCTAGCATCTTTAGGCCCAAAACTAAGCTACTAGTAGATTACAAGCTTGTATTCAGGCCCTTCTGTTGCCTATTTGTTGCAGAACAAGGCTGCATTTTTCAAACACACAAAGATTTTGTTTGCATAGTTCATATAATTATCCAAGTTATATAATTATTTCTTTGCACAACAATCCGGTGTAAAACAGTTACATTCCAAACATTACAAAGCTTACCTAGTGTTTGTTTTTTTCTACTACAATGAAGTGAAAAGTCTTTTTGTTTCATGAAACAGGAGGGGAAAAAATAGAACAGCCGAGGGGAAAGAAGAATAGTTAAATCTTTAATTGGAGGCAATTTGATTCATTTAGCTGTAGTGGAGACAAGGAGTCCAGGGAGACAGTGCCTGAGGCACTGTTTTTGTCATCTTCTTTTTGTATCAGTCAGAGTAATTCTTGTCCCCAGGGGCCGGCTGTCAGTAGCAAGGCTCCATGAACACATTCCTTCTGATCCAGGCCATTATCGGCCCATTCAGCAGCACTGGAGCCTGCTTACGTGGGCCTCTCTCCGGGCTGACCTCCTGGGCCCTTGCCTGGGCCTGACTCAACACTCCAACTAATCCACACCTCAAAGACTACAAACACAAACTTAGATTAAAGTCTGGGGATAGAGTCACAACCAGCCACATGAGCATAACATGATCAGCTCACAAACCTGTCCATAGTCTGCAGTCCACATGCACAAACTTACACATATACATACAACACATGCACTACAAAAAAATAATATTCTCTGTTGTTTATAATCGGGACTTGGGACCTGCATTAACTATGCAGACTAGATGCCATAAAGAATGTTCTTGTAATCATGGATCAGACATGATGTAATAAGCATTATGTGGCAGACTTATTGTTGACTTCACTTCCTAAGAGGAAAACTCAGCAGAGCTTTCGAAACATGATAAAGAGGAATATTGCTGACAATAATAACATTCTCTCTCTACTGACTTTTCCATTAAATGATTTAGAAAGACTGCATTTTATATACTTTTAACACATTTAATTGCATTTTTCTGCCAGTATGATTTTTATCTTAATCGCCACATTCCTCTTGTCTGCAACTTAAAAGCATGGCTAAGAGCAAAGGTAACAAGCCCTGTGGTGTGGGAGCCACACCCTCTCTTGGCCCAATACAACCCCCTCCCTTCTTATTATTGTTTTGGAACATCTCCATTTAGTTGGACATTTTTATGTTTAAATGCATCATAATCACTGACTGTGTTATCCAAGTGGTACCACAGGTTCTTGTGTGGGCGCCATCTTGCCCCAGGGCTCCAAGCTATCCACAGGGGACTTTCCTGTTGCAAACTGCCTCCATCAAGCCCACACTTAACAGCACACTCATTGATATGTATTAAACCATAACTGATGTCATGTATTTTTAATATGCTTCTGTAATTTGCCTACAGTATAGGAGCTGACTGAAATTATAAAATTATAACTACCACAGAAGTATAATTGCCTGCATATTTGCACTCAGCTCATTTGAACTGTCTAAATGTGCCTAATGCATTCATAAATTTTGCGTTGGACTGCCTGTGGCCATCCGTACAAGTAATGTCAAAATGAAAACACTGTTCCAGAGGAGGAGCACTCGAGCCAAAACCAACTGGCAGTAAGTGGATTTTCACACTTCAGGAAGATATCATACACCCACATTGGCACAACATTCACAAGCAAATGCTCTGCAAAGTTTGCATTCTATGCATCGACACAAGTCATAACTCATTATTTTACACATTTAAGCTTGACAAAAGTAAATATGGTGTTTTGAGAACAACAAATTTCAAATGCTGCCCGAATACGCTTCTCACTGGTTTCAGTTCAAATTCTGTGAAGTTTGCTTGTATCTGTTTTTAGTGCTCAGCACCAGCGGTGGTAGTTTACTGCATGAAGTCAGGAGGGGGCCAGGGAAACACTACAGAGAGCACAGGCACTTAGTGTGAACCACTGTACTTTTTAATGTTTCCCGAATGCTAGTAAATCTAACCCTCCTAAAATCCACAGTGAAACGTTATGCCAAGTATGACATCACCGCTGCACAGACACATTTTATGATTTTTAACCAGACCAGGGCTGGGCAGGCCACAGAGTCCAGTTTAAAGCTGAGTTGCCACACTGAACAGCAGAGACTAGTTTGGCAAGTTGAGTCATTTACTCCAGATCAAACTCAAAGAGCCCTTCAGATGTGGGAGAGATCAGCTGCTGTTTTCTCAATGCAGTTTGTTCTTTACTGCTACTAGTTTCATCAAATAGCATGCCACAAAATAATCAGAAATGCAAATAAGTTCCCAGATGATGTCTTTGAACTGGCTGTTTTGTTCAAAAAATAGTCCCAAACCAAAAGGCATTCAGTTCACAACGATACAAAACTGAGAAAAAGACCAGACAGAATGCCAGCACTCACTGATACATAGTCATCTGTGATAAAGAGGCATCAATGTCAGCATTCTGTCTTTTTTTATTCTTGCCATGAGTGTGCACTTGATATACTGTTTGAGTTTTGGCACTGAGCACACTGCCTGTCTTTCTCAAAACAGAGAAAAGCAGAAATTTCTCATAACTGAGAAGCTGCAACCCAAGAATGCTTTCCATTCATGCTTAATACATGACTTGAAACAATGAATAGATTAATTTTATGTGGATTGACTGATCAATTAATTTATTTTTTTTAAGCACTTAGTGTAAGTAGGAAGCGACTGGGATGAACAATATGAAATAATTTGTTAAAATAGTGATTGAAATAATAAACACTTCATAAATGTATAATAAGTTCATATATATCAATCACAACTGGATGAGCTATCCATCTTTAGAGAATAGTAAAGGTTGATTTCCCCACATCTGAGAGGACCTGCTACTTTCTGCTGAAGACATCCAGTCCAACTGAGTGAAGCTACACTTCATACTCCACAACATACCCTGTGAGTTCATGTAGCGCCATTAAAACACATCCATCCATGCTATTCTTGACTCAAGGTAAGTTGGAAAAAACACAATATTCCTTTTATGACTGAGCTATTAGGACGTGGAAACCTAAAATATAACATGTGGTTTGCATTTAGTTGCTCTATATTCAGAAAGACTGGCATGATAGAGCATTTCATAATAGTTTATTAGATCTTGTGTGGATGTAGTGATTACGGTCCATACAATATACATTTGTTTGATTATTTAATGGCCGGGCACCTTTCATTTTCCCTCTTCTTATCTTATTTTTTGTCAACTCTCTATTCTCCACCTTGGAATAAAAGCAAAAGTGCTCCAGGACATATAATGATTCTTCTACACAAACAGCAATTAAAATTTACCAGCTGCAATTGGCTTTTTGGAATCCAAAAGGCCACTGCGCATCTTTGAACTTGAGAAATGAGTGACATTATTTTGTCTTAGATGGCACACTTTGCAAAGTATTTCCTGTTCTGTCAGGACCACGGATAATAGTGTTATTATTGTGCTCCCTCCATTTCCCTGTTCAAGGATGCTCATTAGAAGACCAACCAGCTAATCTGGTGTTGGGGTCCTGATAACTGCCTTGCTTGGCGTCACTCTCGTAAATTGCCGTGACTCCCTGTTAAAAGCCGGCAGTTGATAGCAGTATCAGGAGACAGGCTGCTTTGGGGAGACAGAGTGTCCGGCTCCAAATGACCTCCCAAAATAGACAAGTGCCTCAAGACCAGGGGCCACGGGCGACTCCAGCCGAAGCAAAGGATCTCAGACAAGACCGGTTCAGGAAGAACATGTCATCAGAGCCATTGCTGTTAATGGCATGCAGATATTCAAGGGAGGCGGCAGACACTGAGTGACCCCAACCCTCAGCATTTAGTTCTCCCACTGAGCAGAGCCTTGTCACACCACAGACAGGTCAGACATGAAGCCGCCTGTACAGAGTGGAAGCCACTCACTACCACAGAGCTGATAATGATTACGGTCAATTCACTATCACTAAACAGTGCACGGCTTGCTCTGTGTCTGTGACTGTGGTCATAGAACAAGCACACCTTGTAAGCTCGCGGATTTAACTGGTAACCTTAGCCTTATATCTTCAGACAGTTCCATATCCACCAGGTTATCCACATGTAGCTCAAATATTTTGGTGAGCTTGTTAAAGGAAAGTATGCAAAGTTGAGACAGCAGCCATGTTCAAAGAAACATGCTGTTTTCATTATGTATCCTGTACTGTCTCTCTTCACCCAGGGACAGGGTGATTTAAGGCCTGCTGGTGCAGCTTGTGACCCTGTCTTTCCCCACTGATGATTCACTTGTGCACAGAAGGCACGCTTTCTTCCCTGACCAGGCACTACCTTGGCTTACGTCCTCCCTCAAGAGTCACTCTTAAGAGTCACTTATTTGGTCCTACACAGGAAGGCTAATTATCGTCCCCAATGCTACACATCCATTGCAGAGCTCCTGAAGTAAATCAATAAGAGAGGAGAGCAGCAGGCACTGAATCATGAACTGAAAACAAAGCAGCTCCAGTGTATCCTAGCTGGACCTGTGCAAGCGTCGGAGTGAGGCAGGGTGAGAGGAAGTCAGTGAATGATCCCTGTGAGTCCTTTTAGCTTGAGAAGGAACACGTTGTTGAGAATGCCAAAAGTTGGCTTTCGAAATTCCTGATGTACCTGTAGCTCGGTTACACATTGCAGATAAGTGAAATTTAATGTACCATGACCAATGATTAACTCAGCAGATCCACCACGATTATACTGTGGGGTGAATCCAAGTAAATGCTGTAACGAAACATATGGAACTCATTCTTCTAACTGAAGTCCTCTGCTGAGACAGAGAAGATTTATGCCTAAACTGTCTTATTGGATGCAACGCACACAATAAGGGGTATTAGCCTGAATTTATTTTTATTTTTTTATTTTTTAATGGTCCAAGACCATTTCTCATGAAAGACCCCATCTCTACAGGGCACATATCCATCACTGACAGTCATTAAATCTAATATGCTCACAGATCCCATGTTAATCAAGACTTAAACTCTTGTGAGAATTGTCACATAGGTTGGATTTCATCACATTTTCCATAGTACTGCATATCAAATAATCAACATCGGCTGAATGTTAATGACATACCACTGGAATCTGTACTTAATGGGTTCAGCGAGTTAGAACTGCACCCCAACAGTTTGATCCCAGATGATTACTTATGCTTGCAAGTGTGTACGCTACCAAAACGGATAGGGACACGGTAGAAGGATTGGAAGGCTAGGACTCACAAATTCCTTATTGTCACCCTGATTTGACCATGACAACTAATTTCTAAGACTGCGGGGAGTCTACACTGGGCAAAATGAAGCAGAGAGGATTCAAATCTTTTGCATACCAACAAAGCCTCTCACATATTAAAGCTGTCATGGTCAAACATGTGTGGTTTACTGTGTCGAAAATGTACATCTTCAGATATGAGCATTATCTGAGTTTGAAGTGGTAGTTTAAGCTGGAACAAATCTCTATGGAAATGTGTGTAATCTGTAAACACTGGAAAACAGATGTGTCGTAGTCCTCTGAAGGTATTGTTTCAGCTTTATGTAGGACCATTGATATGAATGATGCTATACGCCGTGGACAGTATCAAGGAGGTTTCCACTGTCCAAGCAGCTGTAAATCTGTCTCGATCATCTAGTTGTCATTACAATCTTGTCAATACTCGTGCTTAGGGAGATGAATCTCCATGTGTCTATTCCAACAGGCTCCCCTGACGCTGCCAACGAATTAAAATCAATTGGTTTGTCTCTTGTCTTTATAGCCCACGGCAGCCTGTGAAAAATGGATCCTCTTAAGAGGTAACACAGTATCCATGTGGGGCATAAGTCCAGGGCATGACTAATGGAGCTCCAGTCTATATGCTAATGCTACATAACACAACACTAATACTGGCTGCATTAAGTTAGCCATGATACCAGGATGATATCATGTTTGCTGAAAGGAGAGCCAGTCGATGAAAAACGGATGATAGCACAAAATACCATCTTCATAATGCTCCAGATCTCAGACATAGCTGCGTGCTGGGGGGAAGGAGCAGTGGTCATTAGGACTCTTAAAGGGTAACGACTCCTAACTCTGATTTACTTGATCTCCTATCTTGGAGGAAACCATGGATCGCCTGCCAGTCTGGCGCTCACAGGCTCCCTGTGTGACCTCAGCGAGTAAGTCTGCTCAGAGCTCACAATAGGTGGCCCACTGTGGCCCATGTCCCTGGTGCTTCAGTAGATGTGGGCCTGGACATGGGAAGGAAATCCTGGTAGAGAGCATGGCCGGAAAGAGTGTGGTCATTTCAGTTTGCAGGTCTATCCTTAGAGGTCAAACAGAGCGTTTTCCCCTGAGGGCCTCCAAACTCTCTCTTTTCCCTCCCCCTCCTCCTCAAAGGCATTCCTTTCTCTAAACCTTGCCTCAACAACAGTGCAGATCCATCAACATCTCAATACTTTCCCGATGTATGGCCTTTTGCTTAGTTATTCAGAGTTATCACGTAGCTAGGGCATAAACGCCAGTGTTTTTGCCAAAAGTGAGACAAACAGGAAGAAAAACTGTTATTATGAGCTCTCCCAAGATGGATTTTACCCAGGAGGATGTCCTTTGAGAGAAGCATGAAAATAAATTTGCCATGGTGAAAATATATGATCCCAGTCATAATCAGACACACAAATATTTGGTGGAAGCCAAACATGAGGAGCCAAGTTGATGTAACTAGAGCAGGGCCTCTGGGGAGATCTTAAGAGAATGAGGCCAAATTTTGGGCGCAGTGATTGATCAGTGGGATATGTAAAAGGGACACACTGTATAACACAGGCTTTTCAACAAGGAGCTGCAACAAACTTCTCATTGCAATGCTCTCCTTGAGGCCAACGCTGGAGCCACAAACCAAGGGTTTTCCCAATGTGTCACCTACTCGAGGGGTATTAGTGTTTGTGTTACAGTGTCTCTCTGTCCTATAAACAATGTGTCTCTTGTGACAGTGAATCAGACACGGCCTGTCGGCTAGCCTCTCCGGCATCAGGCCTGCTTGCCAGAGATTGGTCGGGGGACTGCTGCAGAGCCATGCCATTTGTCATGCTGTATATTTACAGGCTGTGTCAGCACAGGGCGGGTGGAGCGAGACGTCTCCGCTCTGTGCCTGACTCCATGGACGCCAGGCTCAGAACCTCCCCTCATTCATCTGTTTACTTTCTAAATAGGCCTCTGTTTGGACTTACATCAGTGGGGAGAGAATATCTAAGAAAACGAGGAAGGAAATCTGTGGAAAACAAAGGAAAGGGAAAGAAACTCTCTGTGATAGAGACTGCCCCTCACTGTTCCTGATTACGGCAGAGTTGCAGAGCGCTTGGCGCCATCAAAATCAGCCATCCAGGCAGCCGGGTAGGCCAGACAGGGGAGAGGAAGACTGGTAGTGACGCTTGAAATACCAAGTAAAGGACTGTTCGGAGCGCTTTCAGTGTTTATGTATTTTAGATGGCTGTTTTTGATTTTGTAAAGCAGGAGAAGAAAGACAGACACTTCCCACAGTTACTAAACTTGTTTTGTACACAAATTATGCAATATAACCTGTTTTGATGTACTCCATATTGAACTGTATAAGCACCTTTTGGAATGATATTTTGCTATATATATATATACCACTATGGATATCAAAACCATTTGCTCTTTTTCTGAATATTTGGCTAAAATACAAAAGCATGCCAGCCTGGTTTATAACCAAGATACACTGTCGCTCATAGACACTTAGTGTTAGTGTTGCATGTCAACTGAGGAAAAGTAGACACTGGCCTCTGAGATTTTTTTGTGTGCACACCTTTCAATTTAAAATCAATACTTTGACCAGTTAACAAGTCAACTGTAGGTCACTGACAGTCAAGCAACTAGCACAGCACTTCAGGCTGAGCACAACACCTAATACCTGACCACAGCTGAGGTTTTCTCTATGTAACGTGACGATGTGCTTTATACAACTCATGTCTGAAATACAGTATGTCCAACCACACAAAAAATTGTACCTCATTGCATCCATGCATTTGTGTGCATCTCTGTGTGAGTATTCAGGGACACTTCCAGTTTCCTAGTCTGTTGTGTCTTGTAATCTGTAAACTCAGTCATGCAAATTGTTGCATCATACTTTTTATGAAGCTTTTTTTGTTAAATGTAGCTAATTACAGCACCTTAGATTAAAATATACAATCAATAGCTTCGATATGGTCCACTTTTTGAATTTTGAAGTCTACGATACAGTGACTGGAAAGAAAACCTTGATGGTAAAGGTATTCCTGACATTTCATATTGTAATTGTGGTTGGCACACACACTTATTGTAGCCTTTAATTGTCTATAAGGTCAGCATTTGAGGGGGGCAAAAAGGGTAAGGGATCACTTACAAGCCTTTTCAGAAAAGGTCTGTTTAAAGGTGAATGCTAAAATTATGAACAATTTTACCACATAATGGTAAACTGTAATGAAGCTCTCAGATTTGTTCACCCCCATTCTCACTTCCAAAGATAACTAAGTCAAAATGGCCTCGTATAAATCCTGCCTGACCATGTGTTGCACCATGGACTATTATGAATCTGTGCCAAATGAATCACCCCATAGGCTAATAAAAAAATGGATTTTTTTTCTTAATTACAAATTAGTTATTTTAATTACTGCTTTTGGTGAACCTGTTTGCATGGAGTCTTACTACACTGTAATAAGCACTTCAAATATTCAGTTTATTTTTTTAATTTACATGCACTTAAAAATTCTTACAGTGCATTAAGAGAATGGCAGGAAATTGCTCATAATTTGTTATGTGGCTGACTTCTCTTCCGACTCTTAAGTCTCAGTATTAAAATAGATTAACAGAGTGGGCATCTCTGAAACATAACACATGCTTTTTGGTAAAATTTAAACATGTAACAAAATCAAAGACATTTTGGGATAAAGCATAATTAGCAAATTCTTTAAAAGTCCTAAACAGGCTAATATTTTGCGCTTATCGCACTCATTCAAATCAGCAATGCTTCTGTCTCTTGTGTCGCCACAGCAACTCTATCTAATCTCCATTGAAAAGAACAAGAACACCAAAAAACAACAGGACTGGCTGGGGCTGAGGCAAGAGTGAAGAGAAAATCAGCAGTAAAGATTTGAAACAGGAAGAGTGTGGCGTCAGTACAGGCGGGAGATAAGAGCACAGCGTTCCATACACAAACACAGGGTTTCTGTGGCTGAGTGACTCCCAGCTCTCCGGGCGCCCTCACAGTAGCTGTCCTCTCCCCCTGGCTGGCTCCGGACCACAGTCCGTCACCCAGCCCTGTACACAGCAGATCCAGGGGCCTGATACACCCTCAGTGACTCCAGGGGTTTTAAGGGGATTTGTGAGAGTCCAAAGGACTGGTGGGCCCCTTCAAACAGGCAGCCCTGGAAAAAACTGAGGGGACTTCGCTCCCACGTTGGATTTCCAACAGCCCCCTTGATTAAATGTCATTATAGCTCAACTCCTAGGTAACTAATTAGTAACAAAAATTTCCTATGTCTTGTATTGTGCCTCCTATATATATATATATATATTATAGCTGACAGAGGTATTTTTAAAAATATGACAAACCTAAGAGAGAACTTCTCTAAACAACCACAGTAAAATTCTGTAACACAATCCTCCCAACTTATAAAAGTTTGTCCCTACATGCTCTGTTGTTCCAGTTATAAAAGAAAAAACACAATCATCTTGGTAGCAACAACAGAAAAAACAGATTAACACCGCTGTCACAAATGGCTGCTTTATTTACATACAGAAGCAGGATCACATACTCCTTTCCTTCACCACAAAACCACTATCTGTTGCAAGCATGCTTCAAATCCTATTATCGGAAAATCCTGAGTCAAATATCCTCCCCTGTGAATCTCACTGGGCCATCATTCAGCAGGCTTGTGCGTGTTATGACAGAGAGGTAGAGAGAGAAAAGACAAACAACAGAGCCGTCAGCAGAGCTTCTGCATGAGACAGAAAGTGCCAAAAGTGTAATAGCACTAAACCCTATCTTGTGCAACAGTATCATTCTCAATTTAACTTTGCTTGTGAAAAGAGCTTTGCTAATTTTCTCACAGTCGGGAGACAGAGGAGAGTCTCCAACACCTTCAGAGCTACAATCAAGCGGCTACAGGTTCCACGCTCAACATGGCGAATTTTATACCAGGCAGACATTGTGTGTGTGGATGAGAAGCGAGGAAGACTTTGAGAACAGGGTTAAAGGCTGGGAATCCTAGCTGGGTTAATAAAAGTAGCCCGTGGGGCACTGTTTTTCCAGGCGCTCTCTGTGATGTTTGAATGTGAACTCAAACAAGCCTTCATTATGTGGCCACAGCCCTGGAGCCCCTGGTGCTGGGAGAGAGGCCCTGCCACTGACAACCATGGCCTGCTGGCGGATGCAGACGCCTTCCCCTCTGCTATGTCTCTTTCTCTCTTTTCACTCCCCCCACCTCTGATCCCTTTCTTCACACTGCTCTTAGCCTCTAATCCTGCACTCCCCCTCTCTTTCTTCTCTAGAGCAATCCTTCCACCTCAATCCCTTTACCTCTCTCGCCCCTGCTCTTATTCCTCCTTCACCACCGCTTCTCTGATTTCTCCCTTTCCACGCATTTTTCCAATCATCCTCCATGAAGGACAGCTTTTAAACTGGCCCTTGACGGACCTGGAAGCCTGTAATCCAACATCTTTGTCTGTGGGTTTAGTTTGGTATGAATGTAACTTTTTACCATACAGTGACAGCTGCCAGACATATGTGGGTATGCGCCTCTGGACGTACTTCATCATGTTTGGTGGTCCACACGATGCTGACCCCTGTATGAAATAACAGCAACTGATTTTTCATAACATACACTCATCCATCATAGTTAAGAACAGTACATCATAATCTCAAATTGACACTTGTGAAAACAGCCATTATCGCTTAAACACAACATTATCATTGGCCTGGTGTGCCGCTGCAGATGTTGTTTCATGACTAGCTTGGAACCGAGTACTGCACAGGGCTAACTATCCTCTTCACTTCTTTCTGTTAGTCCATTTTTCCAAGAGTTAGTGTACAACATTATAGAACACGCTTTAAAATGGTTTTGTGTTTCTAAACTTAAAATACGAAGCACAAAAACTGAGAGGGGAACAAGTCAGCTTTTCGAGGGGGAGATGAAAATACAGAAAACAAGTAGGTAGAGAAAGAGGATGAAAAAGAATGAGGGACAGATGCAGAGGGAAAGAGAAGGAAGAGATCTGTAATTAGAACCATCTTTTCTCACAGTGATTGCAGCCCAGTGTTTCCCAAACCGGTGGTAAAAATAAGCCCTCCTCCTCTCTTTAGCCTGATCCAGAGACACCCGCTGTGTCACTCAGGCCACATCCAGACAGAAATGATTAAGAGCACTGACAATATTAAACTTCTGGGAAGTCAAAAAGGCCAAAAATATGAGATGGGCAAGATCTGAAAACAGATCAGAGCATGGTGCTGGAGAAATAACACAAGACTGACAAAGTGGGGAACTCAGTTTGGATGTGTACAACATGTATATGTATGTCTTAGTAATGTATACGTATACTGGTCAATAAATTGATGATACTGTCTAAGGTTTGAATCATTAAAAAACAAACCATAGCACCTCAAATTTGGAAACAGTTGGCTAGTAATTTGATATTATGAATGTTTCTAACAGATCTTGGTATTCTCTAGTTCTGAGCTGAAGAGGCTCACTGAGTGATGGAACATAAAAAACAGCTGTGGTTTGCATGATGCTGCTGCTGCGTGTAACTAGGTATTTCAAATTAACTGTATTTAATATTGTTAATTGTATGTGAATGTATGTAAATTATCTAGATCTATATTTCTGTAGCACACAGTGAGCCTTGTCACAAACTTAAATATACACAGTTGGCAGTCACTTGCAAGCATCAAAGTTGTCTGCAAACAAGGTGCAAAGGACCATTTTCCCACTGATATCTTTTAGGCAATAATAGACAATAATAGACGGCATCTTATCCAACTGTGAGACAGCTCAGCCATTCTGGTACCATCCTCGAGACTTCAGCCTACAATGTTCTGTCCCCTTCACTGGAATCTGTCTGCAGCCAGCGATTATATCTCTATGTTGGGCCTCTGTGACTTATGTCTATTCAGAGGCTGCAGGGAACAGGTCTGTTCCTAATACTCCATGTAGTTCCAAGAGGACAAAATGATTAATTACCATAAAAACCACTAATGTGTCTTCTTTTGAATAATCATCAATTATTCATGGAGCAAAGCTCTCTGACTGTTTTGTCTACTTTGTAAACATAAACTAACTTCCCCCCATGTTTCCCAAAAGTGCCTCGTCCACAAGATATATAACGTTTTGCTTTTAATACATATTTAGTTTATAGACCCTAAGCAAGCCTAAACTCTATTATTACTAGCTCGTCTAAGAAATACTCAAGTTTGACCTATTTATGGTACTGATAAATAAATACATGACCACTAAACAGCTCTGGACAGGATGTCCTCTCCTTATATCACAGCCACAAGGACAAAAAACAGCAGAGTGTGTTTAATTCATAGCTATGCTGGAGCTGTGACACCTCCTGCAGCAAAGAAGCTGATTGACATGGAAACACTAAACACTCTCCAGGAATCCCAAATGCGTGTTTCATCAAGTGGTGTTGATAAGTCAGCATATTCTACCACTAAGGATCCTGGGAGTATCAGTGTCGAAGAACTCCCACTGTGTTGGGTCTTGCACCGGGCTATTACGAGGCGTCTTGCTGATCTTTCCTGTGGTGAGCACTTGGAATAGGTCACCTAAAATGGAGGGTGAGAACCACTTCGGAGTCTGGGCAATTTGAAGTCAACACCACTGAACAGTTTGTCCTGTTGAGAGGTCAGCCGTCCTCACTTCCCTATGACCTCTGATCTCCGACTTCTCGCCTCCAGCATGGTGCTGTCTGCTCAGCCCTGCCTGCCTGTCAGTCTGACCGTCTCGTTCTAAAACACTATCATGACCTCAGCACCGTCTTACACAGAAGTGCATATTACTCTGAGTGGGTCCTTTCTAGAATAAAGAAATAACAAAGAATGGCTAACCCAGTTCATCCAGTGAAAAGTCAGAAAAAATACAAACACAACATGTTTCATTAGCCTTTTAAATGTGTTTGTTTTTTCTTTTTTTCATCTCATTGCCAGGATGTCTGAAAAAGATTTCATTTCTTCATGCGGAGTGGGTGATTTCCTTTTGTATATAGAGGCATGGTCTGGTTTGAAAGAAATGTCTGCACAGGCTGGAGTCAGGGCTCCTCGGACCACAGATAAGAGAGGGATGGTTTTGCGCACGCATATTTGTGCGTTTGAGAACAGTGAGAGAGTCCTTGCAGATTCAGAGTATCTCAGCTGCTCTCTGAATAATGTGATAATATGGTGACTGAAAATAAGGAGAGTTCACCTAACTTGCTGCAGTGCCGTGTCTCTACATCTGCCTGTTGATAACACTGGGTGCTGGGTTAGGCACTGAACAGCACCTCTGCTGCTGGTAGACATTTACAATTTAATACCGTTTATGCCACAGGTACCCATTAAGTAAATGTATCTCAAGAAAGAAATGTCCAGTCAAACTATGAATTTCCCTAAAGTTCAGGTAATCAATTCTGAAACCAATTCTAAAATGAACTGGTAGTCAGTGTAGCACACGTGTGCATTCAATTTGCTTCTAGTTAACTTTTGAGGAATGTAAACTCTAAGCACCATTAAAAAAATTACCTTACATGGTAATTGTAGAATGATGACTATTCAGGTTGACTTCTGTATATGTTGAATTAAGGTTGTAACATAATTTGTTCAGCTCTGGATCAATAGGCATATCAGAATGCTAAATGAGTCAGTAATACTGAATTAGCCACATTCATTTTGACTCAGGATGAACTCCGGTAATTCTGTAGCAATACAGCACTACATAAAATGCCCTCAAAAGTTCTAAAACACAGAAGAATTTCCCTGTACCATGTTGAACTGGAGTACAATGTTAAACTGGATAAAAAGTAGTTTGGGGGAGGCTGGCGTGGAGAGTTGGGGTTGTTAGGTCTGCAGCGTTGGACAGAGCTGGGACACTGTCGCCTATTGATCTGCACCCCTGGCACCTCTATGCAGACTGTTGTTGAGAGCAGGTCTGCCGACCTTTTCTTTGCAGAGCCGGGCAGATCTGAGTGGTGCCGCAGCCCAGCGGCTGGGATGTGCAGTGAATACAGTCTGCGCAGATAAACAGTGCCTTGTTTAGCCATTTCTTTGCCGCTGCTGAGCCAGCTGATAACAGCGGCGGGAGGGCAGACGGCCCTTGGCGGCATTGGACAAGGCCTAGGGAGGCAGACACTCTGGCAACAGCAAGCTCCCTTCCCACATCCCTCACTCTCCCCCGGCGTGGCTAATCTCACCTCTTTTCTTTTTTGTCTCTTTTACAGAGCAGGACTGTGCCAGTTAATTGCCAAGAGAGAAAAAACTAACCGTCAGCATGGTGAGCAGAAAGAACAGAGAGAGATAAGCAACCAGGAGACGCTCAGTGCAGGAGCAGTTAAATCATAATGGCACAGTCATGTGTGCACACACATCACAAGCTTCACACAAAGCATAT
Source organism: Chromis chromis (assembly GCA_900302755.1). Classification (NCBI taxonomy): domain Eukaryota; kingdom Metazoa; phylum Chordata; class Actinopteri; family Pomacentridae; genus Chromis; species Chromis chromis. The sequence goes on from OMNN01097188.1 coordinate 47,237, forward strand.
GCGTGTATGATATTTCTCTCCAGTTTCTTAACAAAAATCTTTTCATTCTACAAAGAAAAAAGATTTGACTGGATTATGATGGTCTGAAACCAACTGAGCTAAATAGCAGATGAAATTACATTCATTCTGGACACTGCAGACCTCAGCGTAGAAACAAAGTTACTGTGTAGATAGGCCTACTACAGGCCCACATTACAGAGGAGAGATGGGAGCTGAACTGCTCTCCCCCTCAACACCACAAGCTGTCGTCTCATTGTCTTGGCCCATCACCAGGCGCTGGAGTAATTGCAGCAGTGTGGCATTGTGGGGAATAGTTTGCATTCCTACTTTCACAAGGAAACTTTCCCTCCCTCACATTGCAACCTGCCACAGATAAAACATGTCTCAAACACAGTTGTTTCCATTGTGGCTCTGAGACAAACTGGCTATATGCGTTTGTCTGGAGCAGAAGAGTGACAGAGTATCCTCCTGCAATAATGAACTACACTGTACAGTGTAATGAAAGATGGAGAGGATGATGAGTGCGTGTGTGGCTTTGGGTGGCAAAGGTTGTGGTGGGATTATCATGAGTCACTAGTGATTAATAGAAAAAAGCCACAAAAGTGGTGTAGTGCGGTGTTTAAAATGTGTTAGTGTGTGGAGAGCCTGTTAATAGCCTTAACCTGCAATTTAAATGGAGCTAGTTTAATGTCAAATGCTATAAAGAACTTGAACGTTAGAAAGAAGCTGGATGAACTTTGTCCAGCTACAACTTTCCCCTAACCATTTCAATTTATCATCGTAGCCCTTAGACTCCTGCTGATAGCCCAAACATACCAAGGAATCAGCAATCAATAATGGGGGAGGTTTTGCCTAGACCGCCTCTTCAAGACCACCTCACCCCCCATATTCCTAACTTAAGAGGCCACATCTGTTTTTAATTTCCTTGCCGCCGTGCTGCAGAGTTACACAATCACGATCAAGTGTGCTTTCTGAAAGGCAGAAACACTTACAAATACAGACAAGGACTCATGCCAATACCAACACAAACATACACCCTTTTATGGCACACCAAAGGAATGAAGAACAAGATGTCACTGTGATCACTGGTTCTAGTGGATATGTTTAATAACATGTTGCTGGGTTGCACAAATACGCCTGGAAGATGTTGTGAAATCAATAATTGTAAGAGAGAAAGTATTTTATCATAGAAGTGCACACTATTTAAATGTTTAAATGGCACTACTGGATCACATGAATCACTGTTTTTACCCTTGATACCCATAACAGAATGAGTCTGTCATTGTCGCAAGAATGGTTGTAATGGCTCTATGGGTCGTGCTTTGGGAAACGAGGTCATACAAAACAATGTGTATTGGGTCAACCAACTCAAGCTCCTTGCAGCTTTTCAAACCCAGAAATTAGCTGCCTGGAAAGGCCGTTTTGCTAACTGCATTCAGGGATCTCCATTCAGTGCAACCTGCTGGCTGACATATTCCCCTTTCATATTCATCCAAAACACCAGTTTGTTTATGTGTGGGGGGCTAGATTTCTGTTTAGACTGTGTTCGTGCTGGAGAGATGAGAGATGGCAGTGAGATGAAATGGTTTGTGCCTGCACGCTTCTAGTGTGCAAGAATAAGATGTCAAGATACACATCATGCAGTTTTTATTAGGTACTGCTGCACATAAAGACACACTCCAGTTGTGGCTAGCTGCTCTGAAGACTGACTTTAACATAAGTATCCAGGAACTCAGCCTGGCAGACTATTCATTTTTTGTAAAGGGATGCTCCTGTTGGATCAAAATGCCCAAAACGCATCTTTCTCAGACATACAGCTTTTCCTTGAGTTGGACTGATTAGAACAAATGTGGAAGCACAGCCATAGGGATGTTTTTAGGTACATTGTACATGTCAAAGTAACATCCGCATCAGTGCCAGGAACCAAGGTTTGCCAGCACAACATTGTGCTTTACTTGACCTGTCAGTGGTATGTCATTTACACATGTTAGCTCGAGTTTACAGTTGTTACTGTGTTTTCTATAATCTCTAGCTACACTCACAGCTGGCACTGGGCGGCCACCATGAGGAATCACGGTCACATGCAGTCCATTACTTTTCTCTATATATGTTGTCAGCAGCTTTTTTGGCCGTTTTTATAGTAGAGACGTATATCTCACATTATCTGGAACATCTATGGATGCAAGCTTGGGACACCATGAAACTGCACCTTTGCATCATATGCAGAGTGATGAAGTTGTCAGCAGATGGAGATCTCTAATGCAGTAATGTCTGTTCCAAGACGCTAATCTCTTTGTTTACTTTCATTCAAACTGTTTTAGATATCATCCTTCCATTTTATCATTGTTGTTTCCCACAGTGACCACATTTTGAGAGCACAAGTAGAGTGAATCTCCTCCTGAGAATTCCCTGATATGTTACACAACTGGAAGGAAGCCATTGGCTTGTTGGCTCCAGCATTAAGCCCCTAGTGCAGAGTATGACAGCCGATATGACTCAAGACCAACTTACACTGCACTTCTCAAGTAGCTCTGTGATTCCTGCAGTTACATTTAGAAGTCAAGTCATGATCACTGCAGAGTGACAGTAGAATCTTTCAAGAGCTTGTACACCTCACAGGGTTGGATTTTGATAACCACAAGTGTAAAATTGCGAAAGAAGGTAGTTACTTATTTCACAATAAGACATTGTAATATGGGAGCTTAAGTATCATCCATATCTCAATATTTATCCAGAGACAATATTTTTATTGACTTGTTTTTTGCTATCTTTTTTACCGCTCATGACAAAGCGCTGTGGTGACCATATTTTTGTGAGTTTTCCTTTCTTCCATTGTGATCTCATGCTGGCATTCCTTTGGCTTTTTTCACAACTATGCCAGTTCAGACCGGCTTAGTTCTGCCAAGAACCAACACAGCACGGTTGGTTTATGGCATTCTCTGATTCTGTCAAGCAACCCTTTATAATTATCAGTGCAATTAGCTGATTCACGGCATTTTAACAATCTGCCTGAACATACTCAGACATCTTACCAGTCACAGTTTATGTTCCCACATACTTCAGAAGGCTCTCTCCTGTGCTAGACGGGTGCCACTGAAACAACGCTATAATTTAGAGAGACAAATTCATAAATTACTCCGACATATATGGACATGTGCTAGGTACCTTTGTCACTGGTGCAATTCTGAGAAAAGAGCCAGTTTTCCAAGAGCATGCCATGCACCCTTTTCATCGCCTTGCCCCTACCCTATTACACAACACCCAACAATGATTATATGGTAAAGGTGAACCGATGCTATCCATCAGGGTAGGAAATTAACTTTTAACAACTTACAGTGACTGACAGAAAAATGTCTAAATTCATCAGCCACTCAATAGTTAACCATTACTTTGTATCTGAACACGACCAGCCTCTTTCATATTTCATCCGCATTTGACTGGTGCTAATTATCCCCCTCCTGTTATTCATCATTATGTTGCAAGATACTACTGAAAATTATATACAAATGACTAATCCAATAAGCACTCAGACTGGTTCTTGGCATTGGCAGACGCCTAATGAAATACATAGTACATGGACTGGTGCTGAAAAAAATGATATTAGTGCACCTCATAAACACCTTTGTCACGAGAACATATCTTTGCCTGTGGTCTAAAGCTAACAGAAGCAGTAGATTTAATACTCCATTCAAACCTGCTTGTCCACTACCAACAAGTAGGCACACTGGTCATGATTTAGTGCCAGACAAAGCAAACAATGACCTGACCCCGATGATGGAGATAGAGTTAGCATGTCACTGGAGGCCGGGTGATAACATTTCTGACCTATGCCTCTGGCCAGCTTTGTGCCTGGCTGGCGCTCCGCTGGTGCCATTATGTCTTCCCCAACCAGCTGATTGAATGTTTCTTGTCTTTTTCTCACAGCAGATTGCAAACTGTCTAGCCATCCTTGAATACTCCCCCTCCGCACCCTCAACTCCACCCATATTGTCAAGCTCGACTGCACACAGTGAAGCAGTGAGCGCTCCCAGTGCTATCTGCTTCATCACACCCTGATGATAGTGTGGAGACTGGCGTCTGAGCTGGCAGATAGCTGTCAGGCACTCTCTGTTCAGAAATAGAGATGTACAAGAAGGGAAAAATATCACGAAAGCTGCCGTTCTTTCCTTTGCAACTTAAATTCTATTTCAAATTGTATTTGTCACACACACAACCATACACAGTACAACGTGCATAAAAATGCTATTTATGACTGGCCCTGACATAGAATTAAAAATTGCACTTAGTATAGAAGGTAATAACTTTTTTCTTTTTTAATACTGTTGTTTTACCATCACATGTGTTAACAGCTCAATTCTGGTGTGATTCTGAGGTAATCTTTGTGGTTTTCTGTAAGAGAAGAGTTGCACAATAGATATTCTCTGTCTGTTGGACTTCACATCTCTCGCTAATGTTGAGCTCTATTAGAAACATAATATGCAGGAGAACGTGCCTCACTACATGTCTTCTTCCTCTAGACTTTTCTCTTTAGTTGAAAGGTGAAATAATTGCAGTTCAGATGTTGAGTGCTATGTATGTGTGCTGCTGCTTCCTGCCGACTGTAAGTCTACTGGTCGTCTGGCGAAGGGGTCACAGCACAGGACTTTGTATTCAAAGAGGAGAACAAACAACGGAGACCTTGACCCTCCAGACCCTCCCCCACTCCCCAATCTCCTTCCTAATATCTAAAGACTCAGTGACAAAACTTACATTCACAACAGGGATGTGCGTGGGCAGTTGCTGGAGAGAGATTCTCATACTGTTCCCAAGTTAAGCTTGAACATCAAAAGTCTGAATTATTCCTTCTGTCAACATTTTCATTAGTGAGAGACTAAAACATAACATGGGTATGTTTTGAAATAAATCAACAGCAACACTTCAAGGCAGTGAATCCTTAGCTTTTCCAGCTCACTGGCTGCTGTGATTGTACCCATGCTAAGCGGGGTCAGTGGAGACTCCCAGTAAATGGCCGTGTCGCCAGTGCTCTCTGCTGCTGAGTTGACTGACGAAATAATGAACCGCACAGGCTTGTTTGATTTCCTCTGGAGACAGCTGAGCGGGAGTCTGATCCACATACAACCTTGGCTCCCACTAACACAATCTGCTTCAACCTTCTCGTTCTCTCTGTCTCTGACCAGGAGACAGCGTCTACGCAGACCTTTTTAGGGTACATCTATGCACTTTGATTTATTGTAAATTAAAAAGCTCAGGAGCTCAGTTGCACAGCTAAAATGCCCTCGCTGACTGCCTCACCATGCTCCACAGTGTCTGAGACGGATATCATTTCCTCTCGTGTCCATTTCATTGCTATTCTAGCAGACCAACAATTCACATGAAACTGTGTATTTGCAAGGAAAGTTTCATTTTTGCCCTGAAGTTTGTGGTGCACACTGATCATGCTAAAATGAGAAAGCTGGCATGTGGGTATTTTATGTACCACAATATTATGTAGCTGTACATACAGACTCTGCTGTCAGGTACAAAAGAGTGAAAACAGTGATTTTGGACAAACTGTACAGCATTATGGCAGTAACATAATTATGGGTCCATGATATTCCAGCGCAAAAGTTGGAGATGGTAAAGGCACAGTCATAAAGGAGCGCACCAAATTCAGTATTTTTCTAGGAAAAAGGAGGTTGGCTAGCATGCAGGCAGTCAGTCGTGATGTGTCTTGGCAGGCACAGATAGGGGCACTGTAGTCATGGACCCAGTCATCATCATCTGGCCGCACATTCCTACCCTATCTGTGCAGTAAACTGGATCTCCTTCTCCGTCTTATCAGCTGTCAGGAATTTTCTATCAGAGGCCCTCTTTCTCTCTCTCTCCCTCACTATCTCTTCTGCTCTCTTATTCAGACTCCCTTGGTCTTTTTTTTCTCTCTTCCTGTCCCTTCCTTGAAGCTGCAGAGCTGACACAGAGCAGAAACGGTTAATGCTCATTAAGATAAGGAAGCAAGGAGACGTCAGGCGGCTCCTAGGACAGGCTGGAACCCAAACAGCTCTGGTGCCTCCTGCGTCACCACAGCAGGAGGCCCTCTGCCCCCCGGATGCACCAGACACAAACCAACACACTGACACATTCAATAGATATGATTAATGTGACAAACTATTTTGGCCCATTTCTCTTGATTTCTTACTTACTGGGCATTTTACAAACAAAAATACCTCAGTCTGGAATGCAAAATTAAGACAATATTGAATTCCCAGATTGAGGTATTTTTCATCTATATGTTCTTTTTTTACATATATTTTTTAGAAACTGCAACTGAAACTACATTTTCTTTTAACTGTGTTCAAAATTGATTGAATTGATTTTGACATTGTGTCTTTAAATATTGGTCTAATGTTGTCTAAGGCTGCAAATCAGAAACTGCTTCATTCAACTACATTTTCCAATCATGTTGCTTTACTTATTTACTTATACTTACCTATTATACCATAAAATGTTAAGACCTCAGAGGTCTGCACCTTATGTCCAATCTCCTGCTCTTATTTCCACCTCAGAAGGCCTGATAAAACGACCCTATGAATAAATGCAGACTTAAGACAAAGTTTTACAATATAGTTTTACTGAGGTTCATATTTTTTATAGCTATTTTTTTAATGCATACGCTTGACCATGAAAATGAGATTTTACAGTGCGTTCTTTTATATATAGTTTACTGCAATTATTAACTGCATGGAATAATAATATTTAAATTAGTAATTAACATTCATGATTGAGGAATATCAATATTAAAATTCATCTAAACTACAATATCTAAAGTTGTTAAAATATCTTAAACCATTTATTGACACAGTTTAAATTTCCTCAGATTTAAAGTTACTATGGTGAAATTTTATGGCATCTCTGCGGACGTCTTTCAAAGAATGCATTCCAGTACACTGCAGGTTCTCAGGTAGCTCCAGAGAACATGACTAAGTGTTGTGTGGGTGTTGTCTGTGCTACTATCGCCAACTATCAGCACAGGTGCATACTTAGACAATGATTACCTTTTGTAGTGATTAAACTGGATTCCAGTAACCACTGTAACAACCAGTGTCCTTCTCGATAAAATGACAGCAGTTTGATCTTTCCTTGAGGTCTCAACATGCACAGAGAATCTGTGAAGCCATCTGTCCTGCTGTGACACACTGTACTTCCCTGTAGGAAGTTTACAGAACTGTTTGGGCTCACTGTAACACAGACTACCACATCCCTACTGTCTTGTCCTGCATGGCATTTTAACATCTGGCCTCCACACAGGGAAAGCTAAAATATGCTTACAATTCAAGCTACTGCACCTATAATCCTGTAGTATCAAAGCACAGGCAGAGGGGTCTCTCTTTCCTCCCTCTCCCTCCCATTCGACCCTGTGTGATGACAGACCCCTGAGAGGAGCCCTTTGTTGGTAATTGAGCTTACCTCATTTTCAAAATACCAGGAGCCCTGCAGGATAATAAAAATGTGCCTATACTGGGGTACATATTTCTGGCAGAATCCAAACACAGCTATGCACAGAAAACAGAGCTGTACTTGTTGAATTAAACCCAAAAGAGGTGAAAGGTTTATTTTTTTCATTCCCTAACTTTTCTTTGGTCAAGACTTTTTTTTCCTGCTGCCTTAACTACAGTGGGAGAGTGGCCTTGTGTGGAGACTGGATTGCTGGGACCTTAGTAATATCCACCAGGAAGCCTGTAATTACTCAGACAGCACTGCTGCCATCAGGCCACGCCTCTAGCAATCTGCAGGCCCAGCGGCCTGTAAACGTGTCAGTGGCAGGATGTCTCTCCTCCTCTCTCTTATACAATTTCTTACACACAAAAGGAACCTCGGACACACTCTCTCAAAGGATATAAAGTAGAAAAGCAGCCTAGGGTGTTTGCCTATTTGCATTGGCTGATGACACAGGAATGCTCTTGGGCCTTAAACTGCAAAACAAAGTTCTGCATGTTAGTATGACTCCTTCATAAAAAAAAGTCTCTCCATGTCGTGTAGCAAGGCAGCAGTTCCTGAGTCATGCAACTAATGTCTTTTGATAAATCAAGACATCATTTTAATTGAAAGTCACCACTAACTATCTCTCCAACAATAGCGCAAGTGATTAGAAAGTTCTCTAACTAACTCACATCCCATTATAGCAAAAGAAGTAAGGCAGGAATGTTCCTGATGGATTTCAGATAACAGTGCAATGTGAACAATGTCTTCTATACAATTGTTGGAGCGAGCATTACAGAGTTGCACGTGATCATACATAGGCACACAGGAATGCTTTTCTCCTAACAGTAAGTATTGGCTATCTTGCCATCAGCATGGAGGCTGGCAGACACAAGTCTTTGAAATGCGATCCCTGTCCCAGCCAAGTCCTGCCTCCCTCACCCTAATTGGATGATTATATCCAGAACAACATTATTTTAACTGGGAGTGAGAGGAGTCGTCCTTTAATGCTGAGTAAATTCCTCTTGACGCAAAGAGTTACCAACTTCACACTGTTAAATGAGTGCCAGAGTGGTTCAAAGTGTTAAAGCGTAAATATTTTACAAATTCTTGGGGAATACGGTTTTTAGATAGAATGAAAAACATGATATCAGCATGTCAAAACATAATGAATCTGTACTGTCAACATGGGGAATTGTATTCCACATTGCTTTTCATATAGAGATGTACACAGTGGCAGAGACTGGTGCTGCCCTGACAAGAATCTGAGGGATTCTTGCGGAGTCCCTGAGAATTTGTCAAGAGCAACTGGAATCGTGACACAAAACTAGTCCAAATGAAATAAACCCATTTTACAAAGCAGAAGAATGTTTACTGTGTAAACTGTACCCAGCTTAGCCTAAAGAACTGTAATATTGTCAATGCTGGTCAAAGTGCACTCCCTCTTAACATAAGAAGGCTCTTCAGTGGTCTGGGGAGATGTCAGATTGCACGCCTACTCGGTTACTTAAACATCCATTTGAAGGCTAGGTCAGGACAGGGAACAAAGGAGGGCTTGGACTGGTCTTGTCAGCGCTTTAGCCATTTCAGTGGTCATCTGTGTATCAAAAAATCCTAAAAACAGACAAAGCCTCTTGAATATTTGCTTAAACTTTCAATGCCCCATAATCATGCCAGTAATGATAGTGTGTTTGCTTTGTCCAAACACCAGGGGCTCTGTCCTAGACACACAAAAACACACACATACAGCAAATACACACACACACAAAGCTCTGGGACGTTGATGGATGTGAAGAAATTACAAGGCACTGAGTCTCCTTCAAGTCAATCAAATGCACAAAGTACACAAATATAGGAGGACTATACTAAAATCATACTCAACTCATACTCAAGAAAAAAAAAAGTAAAATCACAATGTTCACAATGCAGGCAACCAGTTGTTAGTAGTTTGACTCACTCAAAGTCAACTAGACACAAAGACGAAAGCAGAACAACACACTGATTTTCTCCTTGCGAGTGCTACATATTACTCAGGCCATGTTTTCCTACAAGTCATCAAATAACTTTATGTATTTGTAGTAATGAGAAACACCTGTATGTTATATGGTCCAAAGATGCAAATGAATTTGATTCAGTGGCAACATATTCCTGAATAATTTTGCTGGGAGACATTAAAAGCTTGAATAAATATACATTTAAATATCAAAGGCTTTGGGTAAAAAAAAAAACATCTACCCAGAAGGAAAAATTGTACAACTACCTACAATGTGCCGAGCTGCTTGCCAGTTGAAAACCAGGTCATGGAAAATGTAAATATCCAGCACAGAGAAATGGCAAAACCACAGTTACATAAGGAGTCCACAATACCATTGTCATTCTTCATTTAAAAAATCTTTGTTTACCACTGCAAGAAATTCAGAAGGCAGTCAGTGTGTGCTTTTGAATTAGCGTGTGAAGACACACAAGCACGCTTCAATTCATGCACAGTCATTTCCTCTCTGTTGACTGAAGTGAGTCAGAATAAATTACAGCAACACAAACGCAAACACTAAATCAAATCCTGATGTATGCATCACTCTCGTCACCTCTGGCCTGTACACTGCATTAACAGTCTGCAGTGTGCCAAGTCATTACTACAACAGCAGTCTAAAACTATGCTATTACATCGTTTTCTAAATACACAGCATCCTGTCACGACACTGAGTTACTGTGAGCAAGAAAATGGGAACTTGTTTCCTGAATGCACCACAGAGGGAATTAGCATTAGCCTTGTCACAAGGTCAGGGTTCACATCAGGGGTATGGTGGTAGAGGAGAAGTCACATGACCACGTCACTGGTGACTGATGTTTGAGGTTAGGCAGGTGAACAAACACTTCACTCTACATTCTGAACAACATGCAACAGCTTCTGGGGAGCTGATGCAGTCATCACCTGGAACACAGCTGGACGTAATGGTCTCAGAATACTGTCTTCTCTCACATTGAAAACTATGTTGTTCATAATTAAGATTTCTATCCCTGGTACTACAGGCATCTTTAAAGTGCTTCTCTAGTATTACTGTGTACATTTTGTGCCTTGTATGCATTGGCATTATTTTTGAGTTAGATAGCTCCAGTTCAGTTTTTCTAAAAGACAAATACCTGACAAGACTGATAACATTGTTTAACAACACTTGGTATTTTAGCTGGATGAAAATATATATATATATATAATAGCACCTAAGGAAAACATTGGAAAGAATATAAATTCATAAAGATGGTTCGAAGAGTCTGGAATTTCCTTCAGGACGAGGCTAATTGCTCACAAGCAGCACATTTTCTAAGATTATTTTATGTAATTTATATTTTGTAGAAGAGAGGCACAAACTGGAGCTATTTTACTACATGAACAAGGATTCAAACATGTATGCTATTATATGAATAAGAAACAAAGCTTTCAAGACTAATATATACATATTACTGCGCTGCTGATGCGCTTTCCACTGCAGTACAAATTTATTTATTTTTTTCTTGTCGGTTGAGTCAGAACACACATGTATACTACAAAATCACTTGGCATGTGTCTGCCAGACCTGGCTGGCATTTCCTCTAAATGCAGCAGACAAAGGCTAACCCAAAAAACACATGTTGCAGTACAAAAAAAATAAATCATGACCAAGGGCGTATATAGACTAAAGAAAGTGTGTGACATCCAAGGCTTTGGTTTGTTTGTACTCTGTCCCAGGCTGACGGGATTCATTAACACTTAGCCCTTGGCAGCACCTACTTTGGCAAAGGCTTGAGCTAGAGGATGACCACAGCTGTGCAGCCTCTGCACACCAGGAGATGAGGACATGTCTTCTGCACCCACCCATCCACACTCAACCTTACTCCACCCCACACAGCACCCTCCTCTGGCACATATCACTTCCCTCCACCCTTGGTCCAGTGTCATCTGGCCCTGCCCTCGGTGTAAATGTATTGAAAATTTATGCTTTGGTTCAATAGGTCGTTAATTCAGAGTAAAGCTTGGGAAAAGTCACCAGAATTTACAAAAGCAACATTCAGCACTAGCAGTGAGAAAGTCACAACAATAATGTCAGCCCGTCTGTTTCATTTGAGATGCCTGCATAGGTGAACTTTTCCAGTCAAACACACTTGAATAATGGCAGTGGCAACTGACAACAACAAAAATAAGACTGAAGAAAGGTAGTCATATTGCTTCAGTGGTATGTAAATCATTTGGTTTACGTCCAGCATCAAAACAGACCTTGCACAGCTAGCCTGGCCCGAATATACGACGACCTTAATTAAAAAACTATGTCAGTCATCATTATTTATTTCATTCAGAAACTACCTGCAGGTTAAACTGGCCTAATTAAACAGTTTTTGGGCTGAATAACTGACCAGCTATACAGACCTGAAAACATGAAACAACCCATTATGCAACACTTTCTGTGGAGGACACTGATTGTCCTGGTACTCACTCCACTTTTGCTAATGGTGTTTAGCATCAGTTGCTGTGGAGGGTGTACAGTCAATAAAGGAAACATATTTTCAATCTTATAGAGAAAAAAAATCAAATGAAATCACAAATTTTCCATAAAACTGGACAAAAAAAATTAAGATTAAATTTGACCATATCATCCAGCTCTACGAAGGAGGCAGTCCTAATATGTTGTGTTTCCAGTCATTACCGCTTTGCTTTGTCTAAACTCCCTCAGCTCGCCAGGTACTCCCCCTCCACTCCTCCTAACCCTCACTCTCACCCACAATGCACCTGGAGCAGGGCCAGGGCTGCTGTTAATTTGGCCTCATTATTAAGTTAAATGCAGCACGGGCGGCGGTGCTAGAGCTAATGAGCAGTGCAGAGCTGGCTGTGCTGCTCCCAGCCTCCTGTCCCAGCCATTAGAAAAATTAGAGAGTGGAAAATGAGTCAAGGGTTGTGGAGACCTTAATTGAAGTCTTGAATGAAACTGTCTCTGATCTTAGTAAACCCTGCACTGACTGGAAGCTCTCCATCCTCAACAAAGTGTTTTAGGCAGAACCAATACATGCTTAAGTATCTCCATAATGTAGACCAAGAACTTAATCTCCAATATCTTCCAGCCATTGTATTTGCATTAATATCTATACATGTACGCATTAGAAAAACCCCTTGTGTTTATAAATGGCGTGTGTTTATGCACAAGATGGTATCTGAGCTGTGTGGGTGGGTGGTAGGGTTTTTGTTCAGGTGGAGCTGTGGCTGGAGAGAAGGGAACCAGTGGAGGGACACTACAAAAATACAAATGAGACAAACAAGGCACATCATGTATCAAAAGGCAAAGCTACACTTATGAGATTTAAAGAGTGGACGAAAATACTGATTTGGCATAAACTGTTAAGTGTTGTCCACTACTCTGCAATTGTATCCCTGTTAAACCATCTTAGAAACTGTCTATCAACTAACCCTAAGTCAAGACCGTGAGAGACTGGGAGGTTTAGGAGTCCCTATGTTTAGATGACTTTGAGGGTTTTTCCTCTGCAGCCTTGCTAAATTGTCCAAACACGACCACACTGGCATTCATTTGCACTTCATCCCAACACAGCTTATCCTGACCACACATTGACAATGTTTTTCTGGGAGATACTGAGAAGATAGCTGGCCAAATCTTTGAAACCAAATCAGCAGCTTACTGAGATCTGCAGGAGGCTCCATTTCGATATTAAAAGAGAAAGATCAGATCTCTGTTTAGGTTTGGCTGAACCCTGCTTGGAGGAGAGAATAGCCTGAAGGTAGCGGAACATGGGAGGCCGATGATGACAGTGATAGTGAGTGTGTGTGTGTGTGTGTGTGTGTGTGTGTGTGTGTGTGTGTGTGTGTGTGTGTGTGTGTGTGTGTGTGTGTAAG
>OMNN01097188.1:60583-85623 GCA_900302755.1 Chromis chromis
GCAAAGGGCTGCAGGCTAAAATTTACACTTGTAGCACTAGTCCCACTACATCTCTCATATGCTAACACCACTGTCAGATGCCCAGATTTGTTAGCAACACAAAAGAAACAATGTGTATCTTCCAACAAATGTTTATAATTCTTTAGGTAGTTGCATATCTATAATGAAAATGAGAGAAAAAGTACAACACACTTAACAGGGCTAGCAATTATATAAGTAAATTGATTAATCAACTTTAGTTTTTTGACTTTCCAAATTTACTCATGTCTGTACTCAGCCTCAATATTCTGGAGCTGCCTTGAGTTGAATGTAACTTTGACAACAAATCCAAGCTTACCTTTCAAACAGACAACCAACCACTGCCAGTTAGATTATGCTTTCAAACTTTCACATATACGCTCCGTGTTAGCTAGTTGCTACCAGTTTAAGCCAATATAACTCCCTAATGGGGGACAACAAGTACAGCAAAGATCACCCTAATGTTGGAGAAACAGAAGCAGTCGTGGGTGCAGATGAAGAGCCAATGCATTATGGTCATGTGGCCCCACATTGGCTTCTGTAACACAATACAGAACTGGCTAAGGCCATGTTCAAATACTTCAAGAAAAAAGTTGCCGCTTTGAAAGGAAACACGACTGATTTGTTTCAACATATTAAACACGTCCATGTTACATAATGTGGCAAGTTTAAATGCAAAAGGCAACAGCAGAAAATCACACACCTGACCTGGGCACTTTTAAGTCACAGCAGTCAGTTACACAGGTGTTTTCTAATGCAAACTAAACCTTTGTTAGGAAATGCAAAGGTCTGCAGTATTTAAGTATTTTGTTTAAGAGACAATGTGAATAATCTGTTGTTACATTATCTGTATTTATGAATCTGTGTAATACCAGGAACCAGGAAAAAAACAAAGGTTACTCTAAGAGATACATCTCTTGATACATTAGGACAGTAGAGGACTACAATGCAGATTTTACCATAAAGAACCAAAACGATTAAACTATCACTAAAAGCACAGTGCTCTTACTATTGAAAGTCAAATTGTTTCCTGGGAGCCAAACACATGATTCTTTGTTTATTGCACAATGCAAATTGTGGTCTACTTTGAAGATAGATTTGATGATCTATTTAAAACGCAGTTATTAAAAAAATCCTCATCAAGGTAAATGTGACAGTTATGATATTGATTTTTTTTAGGTGATATGGCATAAACACCTTATTAGCTCGTCAGACAGATGGTCGAAAACAGATACTATCCCTGGGCTTTTTTCTGGAAAAGAATTTCTGATTTAAATTTACTAAAAGGCATCATCTTCAGGCACCCTGATAGCGTAATGGTTATATCGCGTGACCCAAGTGCAGAGGCGTAGCGGCTGTCCCGGGTTCGATTCTGACCTCGGTTGTTTACCGCGTGTCCTTCCCCACTCTCTCCCATTTCCGACTCTATTCACTGTCCTATCCAATAAAGGCATAAAAGGTCAAAATAAATCTTCAGAAAAGGCATCATCTTTAGCAATGTGATACGTACAGTTGTATTTAGACACAGCTTGGCTTTCTCACTCACCATATTAGCACTCTCTTGAAAACTTGTGGGAAAGAAGCAGCTCTTTGAAAGAGTCCTGCTTAGCTTGTGGCACATACCCCATTTGTTGAGACTGTTCTGAATTTTGTTTTGCCAGTACTAGCAACACCACATTCTGTACAGTTTACACAGTGCATTTTAAGATAAGATAAGCTTTAATTGATCCCACAGCCGGGATATTTGCAGTGTTACAGCAGCAAATGGGATAGTGCAAAAACACAGGGAGCATCAGTGAAAAATAAAAATAACCAAGACATAAGTACTGTTGATATTGTACAGATTCCTCTACATGCAAAAAATCAACATATTGCACAGAATCCTCTGAAAGTGGGAAATAACAATATTGCACAGGATTATTCTATAAGTAGAAAAACACTGATATTGAAAATCCTAATTTACAGAGTTTTCTCAATGCACAGGTTCGATGTGGCAACAAAGTGAAATATGACAGTTTTTGTACGTGTGGTCTACTGGTAGCAGAGCTGGTGGTAAAGTCTGGCAGCAGCAGGAAGGAAGGCCCTGCGGTATCTCTCCTTCACAAACCACAGGTGAAGCAGCCTGTCAATGAAGGAGCTGCCCAGCGCTTAGCCTTCTCTTTATTGTATCTCTAATAAAGACTTACAAACAAACGCTACCAGTAACCTTTTAATACTAGTTGCTAGTACTGATGTACATACGTGTGTGACAATGTTGCAGAGATAGTTTCTCATTTCGTTTGTAGTCATACCTTTTTGACTTAAAATTGTTTAGAAAATGACACCTATTAGTCACAGTCTGGAGTCCTGCTGTGTGTGTGTACCTCATTTCCGCTTAGATTTGTCTCAATGATCAAAATTTGTTGTAACTGAGTTGTATTCAAGTGCTTCATCCAGTCTCTTGTCTCTCTCTCA
Organism: Chromis chromis; assembly: GCA_900302755.1. Taxonomy (NCBI): domain Eukaryota; kingdom Metazoa; phylum Chordata; class Actinopteri; family Pomacentridae; genus Chromis; species Chromis chromis. The sequence continues at coordinate 63,056 of OMNN01097188.1, forward strand.
TTTTTGCTCCAGTGTAAGGGACAAGGGACAGTGTACAGCAAATTCCTGTCACAGTATTGTCTTCCTGCAAGTCTGCTTCTGATGAAGAGCACTTAGCCATGTTTATAGCTGCACAGGTTCAAAGAGAGGCCAGCAGCACAATGGAGCAGGGCAAGTTGGCTGCAGCACCACTGTGTGGGAAACACCATCTCACACCAAGGAATCAAAACAGAGACGGAAAAGGGGAAAAAACTTTGCAAGGATTAAGGAAATCACCACTTTTTCCTCCATTCTATTTTGCAACATTGAATTCTGCAGAAAACATTTCCTCGACACAACAGAGATATGAGCCTAAAGGTCCTGTGGTGCAATAATGGACCTTTAAGAAAACTGACAACAGACATTCAGTTCAGTAGTGCATCAGTCAAAAACATCTTGTATTCAGTGTTTCTGAAAGGCCTCTCTTTTACAAAGCTGGCCCTCTGATCAGAGAATGTCACTTTCTGTGTGAGTTATTGGCTGGGTCAATGGGTGGGGCCATAAGGTCATCTATAGGGCAGGGTTGTCAAAATGATCACATTTAAGTGCATGACAGTGCTGACTGGTTGTAACAGTTCTTGCTTTATGCTGACATCCCATCATTTAAACAGAATGCACACTTGGCGTCAGGGTAGGTAAAGGGCAGGCATGAACTCCACATTAAAGGGATAAAACTGGAGTTTGGGTTTTGAGTAAATATTTAGCTAACTCAGCTTCATCACATGTCCGGCATTTAACTACAGTAAACAGTGTGCTGACATTGACCATCACATACAATAAAAGCAGCCAGTCTTCTCGTGGTGGCCTTCTCACCCTAACCAGCCCCTGTGACCTGTCCTTCAGCCCCCTCCCCCAATGCTTTAATCCAGCTAACCTTGTCAAAACCACCAGACCTCATTCAGAACAAGCAGATGACTCTCTGCACGCCAGTGGCCTCTATAAATAGAAATTTCATTGAGGAGCAGCAGGCTGAAGGGGAGGTATTGTAAACAGCGGGCCGGCCTAAAGCCTTACACAGGGCTAACCTGGGAAAGTGATGGAAAGTGACATGCTGCAGCCATAAGGCATGCAGTACAATAACAAACTCACACTATTGTACCACTGTCCTTCACTTCACATGCAAAGGCTTTATCTCAGTGTTAACTGGCCGAAACCAACTTGCGAACACCGAACTAAAAGCAATTTTAGGATTAAGCAACAATGTGGGTTATGTTTATTTCAAAAACAAGAACACTGCTTCTGACTGATTTCAACTTTTAAACCCTTAAATACAAAAATGTGATGTTTGTGGGGAGATGAAGTGAACTGCTCGCTCTGCATTTCAATAAAAAACAGTATGCAACATTCCATCCCTAACTGACCATGACACACACAACTTTGTCTTTCTTGTGCAGTACATAGTACGCCTGGTTCTTTCTAAACAGATAACAAGTAAACAGCTGTTTTTAGCAACAACTCTACATCTGTGTGTGTTGGGTACAGGCCCAGCTTGTCTATGAGCTGCTGGGTTCACTGATCATTAATTCAGTTTACTTACCCCATTTCATACACAAGGCAGCATAACAAGCCCATTCTGGCATGGGTTAATAAATTTGGCATGGGAATTATGTATTCCTCAGGAGGGAAAATATGTTGGATAAATTAATGGACTATTATGTGAACAATCTGTGCCATTCATTGATGTCAAAAACTGGCTAACATCTTATTCAGGCAATTCAGATCTTTGCAGAGTGACAGATGTTATTTGATGTAGTTTCATAGGCAAGGCAGTAGATCAGTGAGGCTAGACACACATCTAGTCTGTGTGAGCCTTGCTGTTGGTGCAGCAGAGCAACAGGGGTCTGACTCTGACTAATGTCTGGGGAAGGAACATGTTTCAGAATACTGACGGGGCACTTCTGTAGATTACAGGTGGCTCTATCCACCTCTGGTTGTTTTTGTACTCAAAATCTGTAACACATGGACAAACTATAAAGAAAGTTAGACGGTCTTCTACGAAACCACACAAACAGACAAGGGAAAGATGGTGAGAGCAAGAGAGGCTGAACCATTCTTAAGGCACTCATTTGATTCACAATCCACACAGAGATCCCAGCCAGGGGGAGGGATTTTGAGGTGGAGAGATCAGTAGCCAGGCTTAACTTAAAATGTCAAATGTTTTACTTTGACTTCACGGAAAAAAAAAAGATAGTTCAGAGGACCCGACAGACCACATACTACTAAGCATTTTTCCCTCCTTACTTTCAAAACAGGTACAGACTGGCTCTTTCACGGAGCTGTAGCAAAACAACGAGGTGCTTCAGCCCTGAAGGCCAGTGATACTTGATCATCAAACTGCCACCAATTAGAGCATTAGGAGAAGTCATTTATTTTGCCTATGTTAAAGAAGGTGCTAAACTCCATGAACCATTCCCTCATACCCCTGCTGAAATTTCATCCAGAGCAGCCGTGGCCCCACAGAGAGAAAGAGGGATATTGAGGGCTAAGTGAGACGAGGGCCCTGGAGACCAGGCTCACCAGAGTAGACCCTGCGAGTCCAGGGGCAGCCAGAGAAATGACAGCCCCCTTTCATCATTCCTCCCCTCTCTCTCCCCTCCTCTCTTCATAGTCTGGCCGGGAACTGGGTACTACAAATTCATTGTTCACGACAGAATAAATCTGCATGTTCAGAACGATCAGTCATGGAAGGGCTACTAGAGCACAGGCGGTTGGAGATGGTGACTGACACCCTCCCCTTTTTCAGCCTATGACCTAATGCAGGTAAAGAGTGAGGCTTGGTGCTACACTGCTCCCCTCTCTTCAGCCCCACACCCAAATCTCCCCATTTAGGTATTTGTTGAACCCCCTGCACTGAAGCCATTGCCTGTACAAGAACAGACTGTGGCAGCACACAAGTTTCCATGCTTGCTAGAAAGTGAAAGGAGAGCTCAGTAAGCTTCAACCTATGCCCATTTCCACAACTTTTACTGAGGACAACAACAGCAGCCCAACTTTCTATATTTCAGTAGTTCCAACTGCTCTTATGAATTACTGCCATATTTGTGAAGATTCTCAGTCATCCAGGTCATGGTTATCCTCGTAGTTTGAATCGTAGCATCTGGTGGTCAAAACTCAACCAAGTCCAGATGCTACGATTGAAACTACGAGGATATACTGCCATATTAATTTATCAAAACCTAGAAATTGAGATTTCCATCAGTGAACAAAATGCCATGATGGAGAGATGAACACTGGTTGAGTTTCAGAGGTAGAAAAATCCCTTGTTTGCATGAGGTCTCATATTAGAGGTGTTTCTAGGTATTGCTCAGGTAGTTTCCTCTGATTTAGCCCCCTGAAGACTTTCAGCTAACACCTAAGCTGTCATGAGTTTATCCAGTTTCAATTAAAGCATCATCTGTCACGGGTTACACCTTAAAGAGAATGTCTGGCACGCTAGCTTGAAGACAGATGTACCTTGATTGCTGAATTGCATCCATAGTGAAAAGCAGTACTAATGGAGAAATACTGGCTGTAGTAGTTGTAAATTTCCACGCAACAGTAACTTTCTATTGGAGGAAAGAGTTTTGAAAACTTAAAATATCTATAAATAATAGCAAAAGAATATTTTCATCACTAAGACACATGCTTGCTATTTGTATCTACTACCATCATCCTTTACAAGCATGCTGAAAAGGGTTCACCCTGTCTGATAAACAGTGCCCTCTGCTGTTTAGCCCCTGAACTATCAATCCATTCAGCTTCTACAAAGCTCCAACTGTTCAGGAAGGGGACTGAAGTCTATCCCAGCATGCACTGGGTGAGAACTCTAAACAAGACACCAGTTTTTTTTGACCATGCTAAAACATATAAACAGTAAAAGCAATTACCCATTAGCTGAACTACCTTCTGAGTAAGTCAACCCACAGAAATGATAAAAAAATCAAGTGTAAAGATGGATTTTTGCAAACTAACAAAATAAGCACATAATATAATATAATATAATAATAGCAATTATTAAAAAGGGTTGTCTGTAATCTGTAACTAAAGAAATGCTTAACTGCTTTTAAGCTTGTCATTATAAAAAACAACAACACTGTTGGCATGTTGTCCTCCATTGTCACCACCTAATGAATAATTACAATTCTGGGAACAGAACAAAACAAAACACCTAGAAAATACAGTCAGCCAATTCTTTGAAGGACCAAACACCTAAAAGTACCAAAGGAGTAATTATGTCTCATTAATCAAAACATCCAGCCAAAGCAAGACTAGAAAACTGACCACTGGAGATCTTCATGAAAACCTCTTTTGTTCTCCTTACAGACAAAAAAAAAATTAATTCAAAAGGTTGTTATGGAAATGCAATGTGTTAATGGTAGAAATTATCTCTACGCTTACATATGACATTTAAACGTAAATTAGTTTACAATTTTGGTCTGAGCTACAAAAGACAGCTGATTCCCAACAATCAAGAGTGGTGGTCCTGTATCAAGAGTCAGTCCCTAACTGGGGAAGAGGATATTTCATCCAGCGGCTCTGCACAAGGCTCCAACAATAACACCTCCCCACTGAAAGGAAATTCCTCTGCCTCCTCTGCTCTCGGCTGGAACACACAGGTCTCTTAATCCTGCTCTGATAATGAGGTCATTTCACACTATAATTTTTTTCCCTTTCTTTTTTTTTAAACAAATTAAAATCTGGCATCACCCAATTACAGGAACAAAACGTTGTGATCTCTATCTTTCATAGGACACTTTACATAACAATGTATAATTAAATATAATCCAACGAAGCAGTACATTTTCATATGGGCCTTTTTGATCCTTATTTAGTAGTGTTTCTGCAGCTATGATCACAGGCCTTCGTTGAGGTGGGAGTGCAGGGGAAGGAGGTGGTAAGCAACGGAACAGACAGAGATGTTGTTGAGAGCTATGCCTGCCAAAACCAACTCTGATCACTGCTCTGAAACCATCTGATCGCAGGAGCAGCCAGTCTGGCCTTAAGTGGAGGTGACAGTGTGTCTGAGAGACACGTTACAAGTCAGAGGAAATTGGAGATAAACAGATAAAAGAATGCAATCTCTGCTGGAAGTAGCAAGGCACAGGGGGCAGGAAATAAACCTGTATTTAAGCTGATTACCCAAGCAGAGTCCCAGCCCCTTTCAGCAGCTCTGTACTGTCCGGCCTCACCACTGCCAATGTTGTTAATTAGAGATTTGCTAAGGGGAAAAAAGGCAGCCTTGTCAGACTTGCAGGAGTGTTAGTGATGGCTGGCTGGAGGGGGACATGCAGAGCTCTTAATTGGGTCTGTATGCTGTATCGGTGGCTGGCTGGAGCGCTGGTGATGATTGCTGTGAGCAGGTGGCCGTGGTGGCAGCTCCATGCAGGCCGTCCCAGGCCAGCCTGTCTGTTCTTGTCAGGACCTGGAACACTGAGCAGACAGCTCCTGAGCCCCACACTCATTACGCCAAGTTGCCCACCCTGTTGCCTAGCAAAACCCTCACAGCCCCTCCACAACACTTCCTCCCTGGCCCCACAATGTAACCCGCAGCCATAGAGAACTACTTCCTCACTGTCCAGCTATGGGAAAAAGATTAATACACTGCTGTATCTGAGCGTTCTCTTTAAATACAATATGTAGTGCATTAAACCAACAAGTCATCTTTTCCTGTTACAATTAACAGTGTGTATCAATGAGTACTGTGTCAGTGGCAGACTATAAATGCTGCAAGAGTACTCTGATTTATTAATCCCTCTCCAAAAATGTGTTTTATTTGAAGATTTCATTACCTCCATTACAGTGGCTGATTCAAGTAAAATATGGCATCAATTACCTTAATGAAATTCAATTTCCATTTTCATTCCTTTAAAGGTATGCGCCAGGATTTTAGTCAGATAAAGTCTCAAACATGCCACAGCTGGTCATACATGGTATTTGTGATTACAATCTGCTTCCAAACAGTACTTGAAACACATGAGCACACAAATGCAGACATGGACATGTGCACACTTCCACACATGCACAGGAGCAGTTAAGATCTTGGAAGCATTCCTGCTAAATCTGCTGCCATCTTTTTCTGGCAGTCATCTTCATTTGCACCAGAGTGTAGCCGGAGTGGGGAAGAGGGTCAGCTTTATGACATTTCTTGTGACTTCAACTGCAATCCAGTAACCTAATCCAAGACTGGGGAGAAACAAATGGAGCGATCTAGAAAGTCAGTCTTCACTGACTGACATTGTGCTTCCAAAGAGTCCTCATGCCAAGGTGTGAGTTGTTGGCAAATGAGAATTTTATAAACATTTGAGTGATGCAACTGACTGAGGCAAACTTCACGAGAAAAACTTCAGAACATATTCATGGCAGCATTTTTGTTCTCTTTGTATTACCAAATGCCATCAGTTCATCTGGGAAATCAATGTCCCAGGAGGACCTAGCGTTTCTTTTGCTGCGGTTAGATTACTTTGGACAGTAGTCAGCAAAAGTTTCATGATTCAATGGAATTTTGATGAATGTTACAAATGAAGTGTAAAAGAATCAATCATGTCAAGATTTGACGGGAAGGACTTCGGAGAAGGGCATGTGGAACACTGCATGCCTGGAAAATGACAGGAAACAGTAGAATGACATCAGTTATGGCACAGTGCAAGGCCTGTTTAATGAAATGGAGAAATCAATGGGCTTCTATAATGCCTTTTAAAACATGGAGCACACCTCGAGACTCCAGTTGTGAATTAAAAAAGGACATATTTCATGCAACCACTGAAGAAATTGGAGCAGAGTTGGAATCCAATCAAAACTAACATCACCCCCTAATATGCAGTGACTAATCTGGCAGTAATAAATGTTATTTTCACTTCTCTCTTCTCATAGGGCCACGGCCTGAAACCATAATGAAACCAACTTCCAACGTTTTTTTGTGCTGTGCCTAGCGTCTATATTATTAAAGTTGATTTAATCCAGTCAACAGCTCACTAAATGACACACAGACTTGTCACTGTTCTGAATGCAGGTTATCCAGTGTTAAAAATATAAAACCAAATCCCCTCCCTAGAGGCTCTTGATAACACAGCAATCTACACCAGGACTTGTCCACATTCTGTCATGCTGTTCCAGTTACTGAAGATGGAGAGAGGGGAAAACTCTCAGCCCTAGACCCACTTTACCGTGCCAAGAAGTCCACAGCATGCGAAAACTGAAAACCCAAAGGGCGATCATTTGTCACGGGTAGTTCGCATGTCTGGAATGTCTCAGTTTGTGCACTCAGAATATCAAACAAGTTGGGTGGTGTTCCTAGAGATCAGGGACGCTCACATGTCGGCCGATCAAAGTGAACGGGGCTGTCCCTACAACGTTCACACGCAGCTGTGTCCTTCCTGGGGTTGCACTTGGGCTGTGGGTGCTAGACCTCACTGTGGAAGTGCCTGTAAATAAATGGTTTTGTCACTGTGTTCACACATTCCTCCAACCATTGGGCCTGCTCAGCCTTATACTGTACCTCCTTTAGTGTAGGCTGCCATCCTTACAGCTGACTGCTGACTTCATCGCATTACATGCATTTGGACTTCACAGAGAGAACTGACATGATACTCGCCTACACCATCATTTTGGTGTAATGGCCTTCAGTTATTTCTGAGATGTTAATAGTATAAGTAAATAAACATTTTTGATAAGGTTTGCTTGAATTAATTATCTTAAAGAACTGTAAAGTAACTGTAAGTAGTAGTAGGCAGGACATTTTACAGTTGAAAAAAACACTTGTCACCACCATTGCTGGGACAAACTATGCTGGCTGGTGACAGTTTCAAATTTTAAGACTTCAGTTTCTTTACATTTACTGGTTGACATACACACTGATAGAATATATTTTCAATAAGCGAATATCAGACAATATATTGGTCAGGCTCTATATTTTAGACTGGCTTTTGTGCTGATAAAACCACCAAAATGCACTATGTAAGTGAGCATTTTAGATACTGGTGGACCAGCGTTTCACTGTTTCCTTTATGCTTAGCTAACTGTCCTCTGGCTATATATTCATATTTCGCAAACACATATGTCTAAGGTATCCCAGATATGTCTTATTAAGATCACAGAAAGAAAACAAATAAGCTTATTTCAAACTCCTTACCAGTAGCTATTGGGAATGTAATATGCCCTTTGCTAAAATAAGAGCAGAGTGCTTGGTGAATCAGAGTAAGGAAATCAGGATCCCACAAATCAGCAGTCTAGTACCTGTTGCATGATCTTTCCATGAAGAATGCGAAGAATGCCTAAACCTCTGTAGTCAATATTTGCTTTAGATGAAATGATAAGAACAGCTCTGTCTCTCACCTACTACAACTGGGAGACCAGCCAAAAAAACCAAGCCCCAAGGAACACATTCTAACCTGCAAAGTAACCAGATAAACATTTGACTTGCATTGCCTTTACAATATGTCACATAGTCTGATCACACTGTTGCCTTGCTGACGCCATGATCACACGGCCAATCTTATGGGACCAATCAAAACTTGTATTGTTATTTTACCTTTGTCCTTTGCATCAGCATCTCACACTTTCCTTTGCCCAGTGCTGTACTGAGCCTTATTTTACAAACCTTTTTTCCACTCTTTTGGGTTGTAGTGAAAAGGGTCAAAAGGATTTGTTTATTTTTACCTTACTCCAAAACAGTATTTCAACACATCTGTGGCCAGGCAACTGGATATTTGAGATTTAGAAGGCTCACAAAAAAGAAAAATGAGCCTGTAGACATACTAATAATTAATCATTACGAAAAGAAAAAACGACAGCAGAAAAGGAAAACACAGTGGATTTCCTTCTGGAGCTCTGACATTACAAGGATGTTTAACTTAGAGTACCAAGGGAGGTTAACTACTCAGACCAATACACAAGGCTCAGGAGATTGAGAGAGTGAGCAAGAAAGAAAGAAAAAGAAAGGAAAAGGGAAAATGTAATTAATCACACGGGTCTGGTGGAGGTGTTCTTGAGTTCTGGGTTTGTTTGTCGGTCTCAAGAGAAAGGCCAGTGGAACAGGAATGCTGTGTATGGGTGGTCAATTAGTTTACAAATTTCAGCTCTGACAGAGGCATTCTCCTCAGCCCTGGCTCCAAACTCCCTCCCGCCATCCCTGACCAAACCACATCATATCACGGCCTAAACCTCATGTCGTGATCTGAGGAATTCCCTGGGCTGCAACATAGAGGAGCTCACTCCATTTAGCCCAACCTAAATCAACAGCCTTTTACTGTGGTTATACTGGATTGCTTTACATCCAGGGTCTGCCAGCAATTTCAGCCCCTTTTCAGTTCCATGCGTCCAACGTACTTCTGAGAACCAGACCTCCACCACTCTGCTTTTTTACTTCCCTGGGATCACAGTGTTGCACATCCTTTCCAGCTTGACTGAATGTAGTTATACCTTACTGGACAGATCATCTTAACTATAAAAGCCAAACAAAAGCAAAGTAAGCAGGCTAAAATCAAATATGATCGTGAAAGAAATATGCTTTCCTAAACTTGTCAAGAATAGGGCATTGAAGCAGCTGTCCCCTGGAATGTAAATGCTCCTCATAATAAAAAGCTGACTGCATGATGATCAGGTTTTCCAGTGGGACAAGGGAATAACACTTGGCTTACATACTACTGGGTTGACAAATGAAGATAACGTCCCATCTGCAATGTGCAACCAGCTACACACGTATACATACAAGTGCTGATAGACAACAACCACACTGTGGATCATACCACACTGCTATGGTTAATCTGGTGATTAACAGTATTATCAATCATCCTCTCAGATTCAGTGACAGAGTGCCCTCTGGGAGGTAGATGACATAGTGTGAAAGGTTTCAGTGTGCAAAGAACTAAGGCAAAGCAGACCATTAATTTACACGGTCACTCACATGTAGGTGGTTGCTACTGACTACAATGAACATATATTTCTTCTGGCACTGTATTCTACATGTAAGGTTAAAAGTGCCTATTTGAACCATGCAGTGTGTATTTGTGCACACATGGGTATGTATCAGTGTACTTACACATCCACTTATTCACCTCCAAAGTATGCATCCATATCTTTCTGGCTCTGTGTACGTGCAGAAGATTGCGCTGATTACAGTGAATGCACTCTGATACATTTGTCCCACTGCGTGCGTGCAAATTTGCATGAATATGTGTGTGGGAGTTAAGGACAGGAAATGTAAAGGTTTAGGTAGTTCCTTAGAAACAAAGGCTTCAGCATCTCCACGTGAGCCCTTTCCTTTCATAGGCGCCCAAGGGCTCCTGTCCATATCACTGTATCGCTTAAGAGGAAGCATCCCGGAGCTGCCACCCCCAGATTTCCTTTCACACTACAGATTGGCCTGATTTAGAGTGCATCACAGCAACTTGTTTTTAATACAAAAACAAATTTCAGAGTGAAGCTTTGTTCAACTGGGTGCCTTATTCCTGGACCAAAACCAAATGACAAGCACAGCTAGCCATGATCTTGTTTTCCTCAGCTGTAATTGCTTGACAAGCCAAGATTCCCCAGTAACACAGAGACTCTCTCAACTTCACAAACTCTTCTCTTATATCTCTGGCCTCACTTTACAATCTGCTTCCCTCTTTATTCATCTTTCATCCCTCCTCTTACTCTGGGTAAGGCTGTTCTTACTCATCCAGATTCCACTAATGTATCATATGTTAGTCTCTCCCACTGAATACATGAGAAACAATTTGTTGTTTAGAGTCTTTGTCATTTCCAATTCAAGCAAGGAGCCAGGAGCAATCAGTTCAGAGAATTGGCATGTACCTTCTCTGTTTTAGTGCCCCAATTGAAAACGGAGTCATAATTTCCTGATGGCACTGTGCAAAGGTCACCCCCCTCTTCTTTTGCTTTCTTTCTGGGTTCCCCACCCCTTTCCTGCTCTCCCTTTTGGAAGGCCCCTCATCCAAAACGCCCAGCGTTGCATTCCACAGACGGTGGGAGCACCTTCAAACGCTGCACAAGCATAGCAGACCACCACTCGCTGCGGCATGCACGAAGACTGAGCCCTGGCCTCAGCTGCCACCAGGCCTCAGCACTAGGTTCAAACCCTGCCAAGTAGAGCTTTGACTGGGGAGAAATTGCAATGTAGCTGCAATACAGTCTGCATGATGACAAGGAGAAAACAACTGTGTCTGTAACAGAGCAGAGTGATAACTGTCCAGTATTAGCCACCTCCAAGCTGCTGAAACCAGCTCCAAGTAAAACCCCCTGTGCCACCGTGGGGCCTCTCATGTTGGTGCTGGGAGGTTGGCAGCTGCGATATTGGGGCGCACGCCTCAGAGCACCTTTTCATCTGACCCCAAAATCCTTGAGGTCTCTACTACATTGACACACAGCTCCAATTTCAGCCTCCCAAGACTTCCTATGTGCTTGGCTCGCAAAACAATAATGTTCTTGTACATGGTCACATACCACAACATGGCAAATGTACAGTACTTTAATAAACAGTCAATTAATCCATTAGCTGACCAACACAAATTAAATTAATTCCAATCTTCACTATCACTCGCACATTTCCCTCAGTAGCAGAAAAACAGTAACAGCAGAGACATCAGAAGCATCACCTTTTTAACTGCAAAGAACACGAGTGAGTTTGTGTTTTGGAAAAAACAGGTGTACTGTGCTGGATAATAATGGCATCTTTTTAAAGTAGACTATAATGGGATACTGAACCGAAAGGCATTACGCCATTTTTTGTCATACAGTATGTTTTACATTAGAACATGGCACAATTTTGTTATTATAATTAGTCTTGTAAGTCTAAGAGGTTGGATGCCTTCATCACATTTTAAGTATATACTTCAGGAATATTATTGCAGTGTACACTGTAAGGGCAGAAATAGTTGGACACATGTTGTTTATTCAGAAAAGCACAGCCTAGAGCTATATTGTCAGAACTACCTAATGTCATACTTACATTAGAGACACATGGACACCCAGCTGTTACTTCATAACCTACTCTGCTGTGTGTTGTCTCAGAGAGCTGCTGGGTCTTCAGTGGTGGCACTGTGGTGCACCGGTCAGCTGCTGCTTTTAACCTGGAGCACAGACAAAACATAGTACTTTTAGAAAATGTAAATATAGACATAAAGCCAAATATAGTAGCATATTACACAGATGAGAGAAAAAGAGGAATACTGTCCTAAACAAAATCATGTAGGATGACATTTGTGAGTATAAGGAGGCATGTAGAAAACACATAGGACAATCATAATAATATTCACACAAGGCTGTCAGTGAGTGAGCTACATCCCATCTTGATGAAATGGTAAATAGCACATGATTTTACTTGTACACCTTAAAGTCTATGTTGGTTCAAAACATTTAAATGTAACTTGGTAATGAGCTATGAGCTTTTTTTCCCCCTTTTAAAAAAAATCTGCAAACATTGTTAACATGTGTCGCTGTTAAAATGATCGCTTTACATACCAATAATAATAATAATGCATTGGTTTTATGTAGCGCTTTTCTAGACACTCAAAGACGCCTTACATTGCATTACTCATTCACTCCATACTTGATGGTGGTAAACTACGCATGTAGCCACAGCTGCCCTGGGGTAGACTGACGAAGCCAGGCTGCCAATCTGCACCATCGGCCCCTCCGACCACCACCAACCACTCACTCTCACACTGCATTCACCCAGGCTTCCTGGTGTTCCCTCACTGTCTCCCATCCAGGTAGTGACCAGGCCCTACCTCGCTTAGCTTCCGAGATCTGACTGGATCGGGCATCCACAAGGCGGTATCGCCAAAGAAGGCATCTACTTCTGCTTCTGGAATTTTTGATCATTTGTATTTCTTGTCACCACATCCTTTAAACATAATACATTTATGTATACAAGTATAATATTGGTGCAGTTGTGCAACCTTACATCAAACAGTGAGTCCTCTAAGTCTTTATTTCACAGGAAACATCCCTCCCTAACCCCACAATCCCAAAATGTAAAACTTCAAAACAAATGGAGAAAATATCAAAATTAAGAAATTTGAGGAACCTACATCCCACATCAGTCCTATTTTCATCTGTGTGAACAGAGACAGGTATGTCTTTCCTTTTGGCTGGGCTCCATTGTTAGTTTCCAGTCGTGCCTGTGCGCTGTGATTATCAACCTACACATCTGGATGGACTTAGTCGAGAAATCCTATAAAGAACCTAATGGGCTCTTCAAACATTTTTGAAGACTGATTAAGAGCCGTTTCAGATCTTGTTCACATCAATGAGTTCCATCTGCAATTTATTTAAGTTCTCACTAAATTCGTTATCTGCCTTACATGCGCCTTTTCAGTGGAAAAAGGGGTTTGGGGGGATTGGAGGGGGACTTGCATATTCTGCAGACAATGTACAACACTGCTGAATATTTGCTTATGAGGCAGGTCAGATGCTTGGATAAACATGGAAGCCTGCTCCATTACTGACAAACTCATTATACATGGTAATCCTGGGTGCTCTGTACCGTGGCAGCAGTACCAGTTTCCTGAAAATGTGACACACTATAGGCAAAATCTGTTTTTTGGTCAATTTCGAGAGTTTGGGATATTTAGATGTCATACCATGTGTTCTTTCAGACTTATGGAAAGAAAACATCCAAAATAAAGGTGGTTTAAAGGTGTATATTTTACTACACGTTGTGGATTTGCGTCGGTAGATTTCAGTTATAATACCTAATTAAAGTCCATTTTCTCAAAATGAGTGTTTTCCTCACTCTCAGACAGAGATCTCCACTTCAGAAGCAATTCACCCAATGTCCCAGTTGTATTTCTATCTATATTCTAAAATATTGTTACAAAGGAGTTTATTCATACATCTTTCATATACAGCCTGATTTATAGAACATTCCTGACAGTATAGCGAAAATGCTTTTATAGATGTTGACAGTATTTTCTTATTTATAAAAGTGATGAAAAGAGATATTCAAAATCCCTTCTGAAAAAAACAATGTCAACAAAATGAAACAAAAGTTTTGAAGCTTGCTTTACCCAGTGTGCAATATTATTCTCTAAACGTGTCTGCAAAACCTTGTTCTTTAAGTCTTGATTGTCCTTCAGTAAAAGTATTATTTGGAGTCACGCCAGCATGAAAGGCAAATTGACACGCTACATACTAGGCTGGTGAAGTAGCAAGCAGGCCTCGCTTTTAAGGCCTGTTCGTCTTCCACTAGTGTGACCCTTGTGTTTTATAAGGGAGACTAACACCGTGAACTACATTTGTTACAAATTAGGCTTCCTGGAGCCGTAAAGTTGACACCTGCCACTTCAAACCTTTCTTTGGAAAGGAGGACGGCCATTGATAGCCGACAACAAGGAACAGTCGCATTGATAGACGTTAATTAGCTAGTTTAGCTAACTCATGCCACGTAGTCGAACAGACTTTATTTGACGCAGTTTGTTTACAGACTTGACAGACATTACAATGACACTGGTAGGTTTTCTTACCGTCCGAAACCTCACTTGGTTCAAAGAATCATCAAACAATCTCATTTGTACCCAAAGAGCAGAGCTCTGGCAATTACTGCTGCTTTACCACAAGATGCCGCCATTTCCAACTGTCCGCGAACATTAAAGCTGCATTTGAGTGCTTACCGTAAAGTCGTATTTCCGAGGGTCGGATCCGGTTTTTAAAGAACAGAAATATGAATAGATTATTACTTTTCAAAAATTGACTCCGAATAATTATTAAAATAAACATAAAAGCACACACTATTATTAATGTTTTCAATTATGCACCTTATGAAGCAAATTCTTAAGAATTATTTGTTAATAGGATTCTTAGAAACTTTTAGACCTTCTAATGACGAACTAGTTTGTCATTTATAACTGTTACTCAACCACTGATATTGAGTGAGTCACTGTAGCCACTAAACCTCTTGCAATAGTATTAGACAAATGCCCACATTGTTCAACCCGAAAGCGAAATATAAATTCTCCGCCACAACTTGAAGGCACATTTAGTCCGGTAATGACGGCAGCAGCTCCACAGGAACCAAACTTTAGCTAGTAGCCGTAGCTGTAGCATCACAGCTCGACTGTGTCACTACCTGAAATTGAAGCCATTGGAGCCACGTTATCCAGCATATCACCAATTCCCACGTTGGTATGGAGCTGTAGGCAGAATTTATAAACAGAGGTAATAGTCTCAAACTGAGTTGTTGTCCTGCATATAAGGAGAATGCTGTCATTTTCAGCTACCGCTATTTGTTTTCCGTAGCAGCTAGCTAGCAACAATAACACAAGCTAAAAAAGACACGCTTTGAACTGCTGTGAAGATTGAATATTGGTCTGTTTGTAAATGGATGCGATAAATGGACAACCGTAGTGTTTAACGCAATATTTAATTTTAGCAGGTGTTGTGTCAAAAAGTGATTGCCTGCCAAAAACAGATCCGTCCGTGGGTGCAATTATTCTCATGTTTCTGCATTACTTTACATGCTTTATCCCTTACATTGTAACCAATCCAGTTGTTTTTGAAATAGCCATAAAAGAAAAGGAGCAATTCAACTTATATAATGCTGTTTTCCACCAGTCAATAAGTGACTGCAGCTCTTGCATTGTGACTGAAATGTTATTAATGCATCAAACATATAATATATATAGATATAGATATAGATATAGATAGATAGATAGATAGATAGATATAAGGATAATCACAAAAGAGATCATTTCTTTATTTTATATGGAAATCCCAGCTGTAAATCATGTTAATAATGATATCCAAATACAAACAAGGATGTTTGACATACCAACCACATACAGGCTAAACATCTGAAACAATACCACAGTATTGCTTACAATCACAAATGTCATGCCTGAGTATGCTAAGAACTATGTACATTTCTTTTGTTAAATTATTTGGTTTAAGTTTCATAAAGACACCCTTTTGTTGTCACCACAGACAATGTCATATTTATTTGTACGTTATGATTGACCCAGATAAAAGCTGCTGGAGACATTTATAAACTGGATGATACAGCTTTAATAAGAAGAGCACAACAAGTGTTTGGCTGACAAGCACTTTTTGGCACAACACTTGCTCACAGGGCCTTGTGAATTGTCATACTGTAAAATCTTAATAAATGGGACAGGAACAAGGTGAAACATGTTGGACTTGAATACTTAGAAGTCTCAATGAGTTGTAAGTTAAATGAGGATACTTCATCTAGAACACTAGGCAGAAACTTTTTGATATCAAATTTTTAATTCACCTTGTTTGTCAGGAAAACAGAATATAGGCATGGCACTCTTTGACCTATGTCCTCTTCTCTTTCAGTGTTGAGGAATGGTCTGACTGCAGCAGTAAACATGCACAGCCGTTTGCAGGAGCTGAAGAAGGAAGAGGAGACCCTCCTCAAAATCAAAGTCATGCTTCAAGACCAATTAAACAGGTTGAAGGTAAATACGAGTTCAAAAGACGAGTGTGTCTGTGTTTGTGTACGTATCTGTGGTTTATATACTGTGTCCTTTCTGTGTTTCAGTTTGAAGAAGGGGCCTTGAAGTCTATTATTAACGCTCAGACAGAAGAAGGTGCCTCTCAATGCTCATCCCCAGAAGCTGAGGTAAGTCGCCTGTCATGTTAAAAATATTCTCAATAATATATATCATTATTGGTTATACCCAGATAACCTCCCTTACTACATTTACATGCACACAAAATCAGGTTACTCTGAGTAATGAGGGCCAGACAGGAAATTGGTTAGCATATTTCTGTGTGTTGCAGTAAATCTAATAACTTTATTGCCTTAGCTTACACACAGTACGACTAAGGGTATATAGTACATAGCCAAGTAATCATGTTTCTCGAGCACTAAACTCGCTAAGTTAGAGTTGTT
The DNA here is from genome assembly GCA_900302755.1 of Chromis chromis. Lineage (NCBI taxonomy): Eukaryota > Metazoa > Chordata > Actinopteri > Pomacentridae > Chromis > Chromis chromis. The sequence goes on from OMNN01097188.1 coordinate 79,905, forward strand.
TTTAATACCTTAATTTATGGGGAATGATCAAATTATTAGAAGGCACTGACTGCACATTTTAGGCCGCTTTAGTTTTCATTGTTGTTTTTATTCCAGACATGTAGGCTTGTAGACTGTCATTCAGCAATTCAGAGACTGTATTACATGATGTGAATAAATAGAAGTTATATATTGTTCACTACTCCTAACTTCTTTTGCTCATATAAGTAATTAATTATATTTTGTGTCATGTAGAAAATTGTAGCATTTTTTACTCATCAGGATCTGAAACACTTTTCCTATTACTGTATTTCAAACACTAATGGCTAAATCGCCACTAATTACTTTTAAGAAGCGACCAGACATACCTATGAAATATTTACATGTGCACAGTCAGAAGTTACAACTACAAGCGTCATATAGGTGCTTATAATTAGAAAAAAACAAACAAAACATTAAAACAGCTCACAGAAACTTATTACCACCAAGTTATGAAGAGATTATTGTTTGTTTTCAGCTAGAGGCTGTCTCGTTTGAGCTTTGTTTTGTATCTCAGTCACACTATTGCATAATATTTTATGAAGTTTGTCTCCTGTTTCCAGAACTGGTTTCAAAGTTGTGTCTTGCACACTTAGTTAAGTGCTTAGTGCTTTCTAACATTTATTGTTTGTTTTTATTGTTTCAGGTTCACATTAATCTTGATGATGAGAGTGAGATCAATCGTACCAAACTCCTACTGAATGCCGCCGTAGATTATGACATGGAGGAGGAGGAAGAGGAGGAGGAGGAGGAAGACGATGAGGAAGACGAAGAGGATGATGGAGGAGATGAAAATGAGCTTGAGTTTATGGCTGAGGAGGATGAGGAGGAGGATGATTACTGAGATTCACAGGATGTCAGTTATTGCACCACTGGGGAAGAACATGAACCACGTGTAAACGGACAGCTGTGTATGTGTTCACCTGTTTTGTATTATCAGTTAAGAAGTTTAATTTATTTGGATGGAGCGAGTAACAGTTACAGTGTAATGATGTGTGGTGCTAGCAGTATCTCTCTCTCCTTTGCCTGATTTAAGGCATGTCATCAGAATTTCACACCACGTTAGTCATGTGTCAATTTTTGTGAGAAATGTCTCACTTAAACGCAGTAAGGCAGTGCTATTAGGTGCTTATTATATTTTATTAGACATATTGTGCATTTTGGAGATACGACAGAAAGCAGCAGTACACTTGAGAATCAAAAATCTGATGTTGAGATGTGTGTGTTGATGAAACTGTATGGCTGGGCCATATAAGAAAATAGTGTGTATACATTACGTGAGAAATAATTGTAAGCACAAAATAAATGTTTTGCATAAGTTTCACCTGACCGATTTTTGCATTGTACACCATTATGCTTTCTGTCATACATTAATCTTTTCAGATGCAATGCATGTTTAAATTTGGGCAATAAGAGGGCATTATGTTTGTGTTTCCTTCTCAAATACTAAATTAATTTAATACCTGTGTTAAATTTGTGTCCTGATCTGACCCAGGCAAATGGGTAATGCAGTGCAAACACTTTCCACTAGAAAACCATTCAGCATTTTCTAAACAGTTAAAACAATACAGTGAGCCTCACAATAAGGCCAGCTTTCACACTGACAGCAGGGACAGCTCTGGAGAAGGGTGGTGCTACAACAGGGAATGTACAATAGAGATTGCACCAATAGATATATACGGCTTTCTACATGGTCTGCGGTTCCAGGAGAGCTCATATTCACCTTCAGATCTGGGCTCAGCGCACAGACGTGCTGCAAATGCATTCCTCGTAATCTTCACAGGTAAACGGACACTTAATGACTTTACACTTTTTTGACACATTTTTTAGGTTATATGTTGATATGTGTTTTTTGCCATATTTAAAATTTAAAATTTTCAGTTACAGTGCAGCATCTTTTGTTTTCCATCATGCAACAGTACTAATGTGGCACACAGACTGTCAATTTATTAGACAATAAGATGAAAAATTGAAATGGTGCTCCGAAGCACCAAGGTGGAAATTATTTATTGTTCAACTGTTTATTATCTGAGATAAGTGTGGACAAACACAGCAAATAATGTTAATTTCCTTACAACTGTCAAATGATGAGCTTTTTATATTCACATTTGTTTATCTGTGTGGAAAACCTGATCCATTGTCATGTGATTGTGCACTGTATATATATCAACCTCTCTAACATTAGCTTTGCTTACAGAGGTGAAACCATAGTTTGTATGGGATCTGTCTGCCTCAGCACGATCAGCTTACACTCCATTGAGTTTGAAAAGCGGCATTTGGCTTTGCGTTAGGGACGTGGGACCCCCCAGAGTCCATCACATTGGATGCTTCCAGGCTGCTTGATGACATTTTATTGTGATTATATTACGTTTTCTTCTGTTTCCAACTTAGACATTTTTCAAAAGAAACATTTGCAAGTATGTGTGTGTATTGTTTTGGACCTAACAGCATGTTTGCTCCAGTTAATGCTTGTGGACGCTGAATGGTTCTTGTCTGTGTTCAGACATCAGTGAGGGACTGGAGCAGAACCAGACAGCTACTGTGCTGCAGGCTCAGGAGTACCATGCTGCCCCGCTGTGCAGTCAGTGTGTGCCATGTGCTTATGTTGGTGCTGTGTCTGTCTGCGGCTGAGGACTTCGACTGGACAAAGAACGACTACGGCTCCTTCTATTATGGCACTTTTCCAGCTGGTACACACAATTTGTTGTTTTGTTCAGTGGGATAAATACAGAACATTTTAATCCAGTTAAATTGCTTCCTCAATGCTGGTCATGTAACTCACAGATGACTGACTGTTTCATTTTTTCTTAGGATTTTCGTGGGGTGCCGGAAGTTCAGCCTATCAAACAGAAGGAGCCTGGGACAAAGATGGAAAAGGACTGAGCATCTGGGACGTGTTCAGCCATAAGAAAGGCAAAATCCAACAAAATGAAACCGGGGATTCCTCCTGTGAGGGCTATTACAAAGTAAAGGTGGGGCAATCAGATGTGGTGTGTCTAAGAGGCATGAAGAGAGCAGAACCTGGGGTTGGGTGAGGGCACAAAAAAATCTAAATATTTCACTCTACTGTGTGTTTTGTACAGGATGATGTTTCTCTGATAAAGGAGCTGAAGCTGAACCATTATCGTTTCTCCATCTCCTGGCCCAGAATCATCCCCACTGGCATAAAATGTGAGTAATTACTATTAATTCACTCCTTTTGGAACTATACTGACACATGAGATTTCATTTGTTAATAATTATCTATAAACACTATTTACAGCTGACCATATAAACGAAAAGGGATTACAGCACTATGATCAACTGATCGACCAGCTTCTGGAGAATAAAATCACTCCCATTGTTACTCTGTACCACTGGGATCTTCCACAGGTATGTGGAATAGCAACCATCATTTAACTTTAACCTTGATAACATTTTAAATAATGAACTGTTTGCTTTCCTTTTCTAGGTCTTACAAGAGAAATATGGTGGGTGGCAGAATATAAGCATGGTGAATCATTTCAATGAATTTGCTAATCTGTGCTTTGAAAGATTTGGCAACCGAGTGAAGTACTGGATCACTTTCAACAACCCATGGGTATGTTCTCAATAAATACTTTTACAAGAAACTAAGGCACTAAATATGTACAGTATGTACTTGTACTGAAAGTAGTGTTATTGCATTAATACACAACTACAGTCTGTGGCAGTGGAAGGCTATGAAACAGGTGAACATGCTCCTGGACTGAAGCTAAGGGGAACGGGTGCATACAGAGCTGCACATCACATTATTAAGGTATGAGACTGCAAATGTATTTAATTTGATTATCAAAACCACATAGCAAGTAGTGAACACTTTGATCTAAGATGTAAATAACATCTTTTTCATAGGCACATGCCAAAGTGTGGCACACTTATGACACACAGTGGAGGGCCAAACAAAAAGGTAAGCAAGATAAAAGTTTGGAAATGAATGTACAATGACTGAGTATTGACCTCTTAATAATATTTTCTGTCTGAGTGTTGACAGCTGCTGTTCACATCTGCAGGTCTGGTCGGCATCTCTCTGTCGGGGGACTGGGGAGAACCGGTGGATATCAGCAACCAGAAAGATATTGAAGCTGCTGAGAGATACGTCCAGTTCTACCTGGGCTGGTTTGCCACACCTGTCTTTCATGGAGACTACCCTCAAGTGATGAAAGACTTCATTGGTGAGTTAAATTGCCATGTTGAAGTAAGTGCCATATTATTAATTTGGGAATTAACTGAGCATTATGTGTGCAGGAAGGAAGAGTGTCCAGCAGGGCCTTGGTACGTCTCGACTGCCCACATTTTCCCCCCAGGAGAAGAGCTACATAAAAGGGACCTGCGACTTCCTTGGCGTCGGTCACTTCACCACCCGCTACATCACCCAAAAGAACAACCCGTCAGGCCGCAGCACCAGCAGCTACTTCAGTGATCGTGACCTGGCTGAACTGGTTGACCCGCGGTGGCCTGACCCTGGATCAGAGTGGCTCTACTCTGTGCCCTGGGGTTTCAGACGTCTGCTCAATTTTGTCAAGGTGAGTCACAGTTCTAGTAACGCAGAGCACACTTGTTGACATTTATGCTGCATTGAAAACGATCTCAGCACACTAATTAAATTGCAACTTATTGCACATCATATTGATTTGTTCCCCATTTAGACTCAGTATGGAAACCCAATGATTTATGTGACTGAGAACGGAGTCTCCGAGAAGATGCTGTGCACAGAGCTGTGTGATGACTGGAGGATACAGTACTATAAAGACTACATCAATGAGATGCTCAAAGGTGAATGAGAGAACATATATTTTACAAAACATTAAAAAGAATGTGCACATTTATTCTCATCAAATCTCAACCCATATCTGTAGTTAAGAAGCTCTCTGTTTTCTGTGTCACTCAGCTATCAAAGATGGAGTCAATGTGAAGGGCTACACTGCGTGGTCCCTGCTGGACAAGTTTGAGTGGGATGAAGGCTACTCTGAGAGATTTGGTCTGTACTATGTGGACTTCAGGAACAAAAACAAGCCTCGCTATCCCAAAGCTTCTGTTCAGTTTTACAAACGCATTATCAGCTCCAACGGATTCCCCAATCAAAGAGAGGTGAGAGACAGAACGGTCACCACAAAGAGCTGCTTCTCTAAAGGGTTTTTAACTAGAACTGCACACATACACCGATCAGCCACAACATTAAAACTACTGACAGGTGAAGTGAATAACATTGATCATATTGGTACTATGTGGTGTTCTGCTGGAAAACCTTGGATTTTGGCATCCGTGTTGATGAGACTTAGACACCCAAATAAACATTGTCCCAGAACAAGCACACTCCCTCATGCAAATGGAAATCCCAAATGTCACTGGTCTATCCCCGCAGGAAAATGCCCCCCACCACATGGCAACAACATCAACCAATCAGGAACATCTTGAGGAACATGACAATGGTCCAAGATGTCGGGGCAACCCCCAAGATGTTGATTTGATCTCCAAACTTCCTAGACCTAATTCTGATCAAGCATCAACAGGATGCAGTGGAACAAGTTTGATTGACAGAGGCCCCACTGCACAAGCCAGAGTACCCAAAGGATCCACTGCCCTGGTCCTGGTGCCAGACCCCATAGGACACCCTGAGAGGTCCTCTTGTCCATGCCTAATGGTTCAGAGCATTTTTGACCACATAAGGGAGACCAACAAC
>OMNN01097189.1:3200-19065 GCA_900302755.1 Chromis chromis
TGCTAGAAATACAGGCAGCAGATGTGCCCTGATTATTATTAGTTATATTTAGAGTTTTATGTTATGGGACTTTTCACTTTTTTCTCCTCACCAGTACCTGCATCTCTTCTCTTTTATTTAAAGTGATGGTCACCCAAATTAGAACACAGCGATTCACATTTTATATTCATTTCACTCTAGAATACCTTGAAAATGATGGAGTTATTAAGTTAATCTCAAGACCGTTGGGCTGGATTAAGCCTCCAGTGTCAAAATCCTAATAATGCTTCTCTCTGAAATGAAATCCATTGATAAATACTCACAGTTCTTATAACTTATTATATTCTGGAGAGTTCAATGAAAATAAATAGTTAAGGAGGGGAGACAGAATGATAGGCTTTGAAAAATAAAAGACTATGATCTGCTTGTAAAATCTTAGTTTGTAAAGTACTGTCAGTGCTGTCAAAAAAGGTAAGTAGGTAAGTCAGTGCAAAAGTACAGTATTCGAAAGTGAAAAGCAGCATGAAGTGAATAGAAAAGTACCACATAATACTTGTTATGTGCTGTACCAGACTAAAAGTACTTTTATACACTGGAAAATTAAGACATTCCCAATGGAAAAATGTTAATTGGGTCAGGATATACGCAAATTTAAGACTAAATATTTAAAATATATATAATATTAAAAAGCACAGGCTAAAAACTGTCACAGTAATACTATTGTTTAAAAAAATAATTGTATGTATAACCTATTATTTTGACTTTGCTTAACATCCAGGGACTTTTTAACAACTACAACAAAAACAGGGTCAGCTTTAAAGTTGTCCAGTCGTTTTTCCGTGTAGCCCCTGAACGCCTCTCGGCTCCGCAGGTTGAATGGACGGTCTGTAATGATGACACAGCAGCTGCTGTGGGCGGCGCAGGGCGGGACCCGGGACGAGGAAGACGAGTGGGACGTGACTGGCCCGATTGTTGTTTGTTGTGAGCGGATGTCAGCGTGGTGCCTGTTGAGTTGATCCTCTTATGTCAGAGGTGTGGAGCCTCAGGACACCTCAGTGGTTTACCTGGTAGAGTACAGACAGTCCACCTGATGCATCTGCTCAGTTTCAGGTGGACTAATTAGAATGTGCTGTACCTTCCAGAAGAAATCAACACAACCTGCTGTAGGTCACACCTTTAGGCCTGTAATGTTTCAATCAGAGTCCACGTTTTCTACTGTTTTAAGTATTTCCAATTAAATACATAAACTTATTTGTATAGCAGATTCTAACAACTATACTGTACTCCTGTTCCTTTATTCAACCATGCTGCTAAATTCATGTACAGTCACCTTGGCACTTTTTTAGCACCACATGTACATTAATCCCAATACAATATTTTACTTTTTACTCTTTATCTCAGCATATTCTATTTTTAATTGTATTCTATCCTATTTTAACTACAACACAGCTGCTCCTACTATTATACAGTTGTTGCTACTGTTCTATGTCCCACTGCTCTACTTGCCTTTGAATTGCCCCCAGGGGACAAATAAAGTTTCTTGGATTGATTTGAACAAGGCAATTCAAAGTGCTTTATGTAAGAACTTAAAAAGCATCAAGACAAAGTGTAAAAGGAGCATAAAGCAATATGAAAAGACATTTAAAAGAGGTAAATCAAGATTATAAGAGTAAGATCTAAATGGAAAGTAAACGTCACGGTGCAGCTGAAGATATTCAGAAGCCTCAGATGCAAACAGAAAAGTGTGCAAGAGTGCAAATTTATGCTGCACTGTTATAGGATAAACCATACAACCAGTATGTAGATTAAACCCTACAGTGCTGGTTGTGCAATGCATTAAAAATTGCATAAGAAACTTTTATTTAACCTAAAACAATGCAACACATACACGGGTCACTGTGGTGCGTAATGACATATAAAAACAACTTTAGCTGATAAAACTATATTTTAACTTGCACATCTGCTATTATTCACTAAAACAATGCAAGGAATGACAAAGTAAGACGTGAAGTAATAATGACGGCAGGATATTTGTGCAGCCCTCCAGAGACTTTGCCATCAGAGGGGAGGAAGTGGAAGTTTCAGGGCTAATATTAACGCGTTTGTACTCAGTGCTGCAGGCCGTTGTCTCCTGGCCTACATGTAAACAAGCTGCAGAACTGCTGTCTGGAGATTAGCTTGGATGGCACGCAAACACACACAGACGTCGGGTCACGCCGAGAGGCAAAAGGCCAGAGGCGACTCCGCTGCCACTGTAACAAATCATCAAAATGAAACGATCAGAACATTAAAGGCAGAGTATGCATTTGCTGGGGTTATGTACAAATACTGTAGATTACATACATACATAAAGAGAAGCTCGTGGACGGTTTAAGGTCAGGAAATCTGTGACCCTGATAGCAATAGGCAGACCTGTAGATACTAGACTGTAGGATCCTCTGCACAATGCTGCGTTCACGGGATTAATGCTTGAACCAGTTTACTTAATCAGTGAATACAAACCAGCAAGTTAATCCTTAACGGTAGACGGACAGACAAGCTTAGTTTCCTCTGATTGTGCAATTAAAGGAAATCTTGTCAGTCCAATCTCCTGGTATCATTTTCCAACTCTTGTGAAAAATTGCTTCTCGCAGTAGAATCTGAGGTGTGTAAACAATCAAAAGTCAGTAGTTTGTGTCTGGGTGAGGCTAATTCTGTCCCAGGCCATTGCAAAATTCTGTTTAACTTGCTTTGGAGGAAAACATGTGGAAATTACACGAAATCAGGAAGAAGTTAGAGAAGAAAGAAACTGAGAGGCAGTGAAGAAAATGACAAAGAGATGTTTTTTTTGTCTCCCGTCACTGAGTCACATGCTCAGCAGCTCAGTCTGACTGCCAGGCCCTCTCCCTCTCTCTCTTTCTTTGACTGTAATCTCTGTAGCCCAGTCAGCAGAGGGAGAGAGGGAGGGAGGGAGGGAGGGAGGGGAGGAAAAAAAAAAAGGAGGACAGGAGGGCTGTGTCGCAATCTAGGTCGTCCACCAGTAATCCCACACGGTGGAAGTATGTCGTGGGTGCACGGTGCCAAATGTTGAGCTCACCCAACTCCCTCTTCCTTTGCCTTCTGTCTGGTAAATTGTTGCCTCATGACAAGACCTCCCTCAGTCTGCCCTCAGCTCGCATGCTCTGATGTTATCTGCAAGACATTCCTGAATTTGATAAGCGCTATTAGGTAGGAGGTGAAATGTATAAGAACTTGAAGTCTTAATCACTCAGTCTTTTAATTTTGATCACGGCATAACTCAAAAAGTGCTGCATAACCACTGAAACAAAGCTCAAGTGACACATTATTTTCCCATGATTTGGGTTGGAAATACATGTAAACCATATGATTTACTGCACCAGAGTTTGCACTGGTGCACAAGAACAGTATCATCTTGTAAAAATTACGTGGTAGTGAGAAGTTATGGATCCAATTTGTTGCCTGTCAGCTGAATCTCACGACAATTTTTGAGCTGATGGGGTCAAATGTGAGTGGAATCTGGACAAATTGTGATGTGATCTTGTGGTCTGATGTCTTTTACAACAGAAATCTGAACGTATATGTAAAATTTACAGCTTTTTAATATACACCAATCAGGAATAACATTATGACCACCTGCCTAATATTGTGTTCCCCCTTGTGTGCTCAAAAATGCTCTGAACCATTGGGCATGGACAAGAGGACCTCTCAGGGTGTCCTATGGGGTCGGGCACCAGGATGTTGGCAGTAGATCCTTTGGGTACTCTGGCTTGTGCAGTGGGGCCTCTGTCAATCAAACTTGTTCCACTGCATCCTATTGATGCTTGATCAGAATGGGGTCTGGGAAGTTTGGAGGTCAAATCAACATCTTGGGCCATTTTCATGTTCCTCAAGATGTTCCTGATTGTTTGATGTTTTTGCCATGTGGTGGGGTGCATTTTCCTGCAGGGGTAGGCCAGTGACATTTGGGTTAGCCATTTACATGAGGAAGTGTGCTTGTTCTAGGATACTTTTTATTTGGGTATCTAAGTCTCATCAACACAGATGTTAAAATCCAAGGTTTTCCAGCAGAACACCACATAGTACCAATATGATCAATGTTATTCACTTCACCTGTCAGTGATCATAATGTTGTGGCTGATTGGTGTATGATGGGCACTCTTTAGACTAGGGATTTTAAAGACTGTGTTCTTAGTGTTGTTAACATGCCCATATGGTGTTTTTATATGCTAGAAAATATATTGTAAGTGAATTATGCATTTTCATAGTCTTAAGAATCTCAAAAAACACTAACTTCAGGGGTTTTATATGTAAAAAATCAAATCCTGTCAGCTTGCAGAGTGGGGCTTTCTGTATCATTCTTCTTCTTTAGAATTGGGTTCTGGTTCAAATATGCATAGCTGAATAACTAAAATATTGCTAAATTGCCATTGTGTAGCGTACAGTGTTTTAGCAGGGTCGTAGGAAGATGATGGGCTCTAGCGGGACAGATTGATGGAGAAAGAGGTGGAAACTTCATAGATTCATACATTCCAATGCCCAAGTTGCAGAGTTACATCTAAAGTCACTTAAAGGCAAGAAGAGACAAGTTTCATGTAGAAAAAAAAACATCTAAGTATGTAAGAGGTGAGGTTTTAGGGGTTTTATCAACAACTAAAAAAAGACTTTTTCAAATCATCTCTGGTACTTTCACACTATTCAGTCTCTTCACACCAAGCTTGTTTGTGAGCTTCACTTGTCTGGTGTTGACTGAGTGGGTCATAAATTATTACCTGTCCTGTTTGTGTTTATGACAACAGGATGTGGTGATGGAGGGACACTAACACATGAAGTGTGTGCAGTTAAGTGTTTGCACTATGTCGAATTGTTTAAGAACAACATTCAAGCGGCCACTGTGCAAGCGGAAGTGCTTTTTTTTCATAATCCCTGACTCTTGACATTTGGAGCCAAAGTCTGATATGTCTGAATGGTTAAACTAATGCAACTCCACCTTACATACAGTAGTCCTGTTTCAAATTCATCCTTAAGTTTTCATTTTGCATTACCTTGAGTTTGACTGACCTCCTTTTAATGCTTCAAAAGGTCTGTTCCCTGCTATTAGTACACTATCAGCTGTCAGTGTACCTCAGACATGGTACTGTCAGATATGCTGCAAATAGAAAAGCAAACAGCTTCGTATTTGCTCAACTCAGCCTTGCCACTGTGGTCAGTCAACTTAGTATTATGTCACCCACTACATGGGTACCTGGGGCGACAGGGAACAAGGTTTAAAGCTCAAAAGTTGCCTCATGAGCCCCTTTAACGAGGGCAACCAGTTCATGTGTTATGTCTCTAGATTTTGGTTAACACCTCACTGAAGTCTCTCCGCACCTTTAACATGGCACGACCTACATTTTCAGATGAGATTAGTGTCTTGTACCGCCGTGACCTCATTGTCCATTAGAATATAGAAGTTACTCAAATAGACAAGGCAAGATGATAATAGTGTGTACACAAATAATATTAAATGTACACAATAAAATGAGGAAAAGTAGGAAAATTATGAAGAAACATTTTTTATTTGTGCTGTTAAGTTCGATACAAGTGTTGACAGTTTTAAAGATGAAATTTGAAATACTGTACTGCCCTCTTGTGGTCAGATGACATTGACCTTAAGCAGAACATCAAAAAAATACAGTATATATATACAAAATGCATAGAACAGTTCAAATAAAGCCTATAAGCTGCCAGGAGATATTAACATCTATTATAAACTCTGATCTATCCACAAAATTAAGTCACAAATAAAACAAGACCAGACTAAGTTGGAAACACATAAGGATTGTGTGGTGTGTGTCTGGTCTTAAAGAAAAATCTCTGTGAAGCATATGTCCTCCTCAAAAACATAAATCATGTAAAAGTGCAAGGTATTTATAGGGAGAACATTTTACAGCTGGAACCTGAGAGCATCATGGGTAAATGCTGGTACAGAGTAAGTGATGTAACTGCTGTGCCGGTTGCTGAAATAAGGAGCAGCTAAGGCTCTTGTGTAAATGGGGAATGAGGGCTCAGTGCACACAGACATCCTCTTGATGGGCTCAGCAGCTCCAGCAGCAGTGGCTCCATGGTGTGTGCTGCCTCCTGCTGAGCACATGGAGGAACTTCCAGACTGGAGCTGCTGCTCAGCTCTGAGCAATACTCTGGACAGAGGGGAAGCTGTGGAGGCCCGAACAGAGGGACTGTCTCTCTTCAGGAGGGATTCGATGGAGAAAGGACCACTGAATTTCACCTCACATTTGACCTGAGCGGCCCTGCAGGCTGCAGGCTGCTGCTCCGACGGTCTGCCCAGCTTCTCTGTTTCCACCTTTGAGGCCAACTCAGGGAAGAGATGCAGGATTCCTTTGAAGTGACGACGCACCATCTTGGCTGTGATCTGACTGTAGTCCAGTTTCCAGTAGTTCCTCCTGCTGTCCACTGAACCTGGGACCACTGGAACCTGAAAAAGAATCAGTCCAGTTCAGTTAATCAGATGCACTCAGAGGTCATTTGGTCCTTAAAATAAAACTGCTTCTACAGTTTAAACATTTCAGCATAAAAACTTACCTTGACAAAACATTTGTTGCTCGATAAACAGACTCTGATGTTGTTCTCAACAGCTTTTCTGTCTTCACAAATTAGTGGCGCCATCTTGTCCATCAACTGCAAAACATCAGGTTGAAGATTAGAAGTTTTAAAATGACAAAATGTCACACATTGCAGCTGTTTAAAGATACACAATAAAGATGATTGGTATTTACTTAGTTGTTTCTTACCTGAGCAAAAGTGAGCATCCTGCATGGAGCATCTTGGAGGGCCACAGCAATCTTAGCCAGGTAGGTGGTGCTCCCTCTGAGCAGACATCTCTTAGAGCCAAACTTCTCAGTCCTCTTCTGCATCTTGTTTGCTGAAGTCCCACACAATCACAACCTGAGTGAAAGCTGAAGTGGACCAGAAGTGGTCAGTTCTCTGGATATAAGCCCTGATGGAACAATGAGACATTAGAGGGTGTGCACTGCAGGTTAATGAGCACCTTTTGTTCACTGAATGAGGTGGAGATGGTGGGGTGGGGCTCAGATGCCATCGAATGCTCTTACGGGTCCTCAATTTTTTTTGTAGATACAAAGAATTTGATTTGAGTTCCACCTCTTTTACTGACATTAAAATAATTATCCCTTCAATTTCCACACAGCAACACTAATATGACTTGAGGAAAATAGCTTAGGAACATATTTTCTGTTCATATCAGTCATATTTATTAAATTTGCAAGAGACATTTAGACAGAAAAACATGTCAGATTAGAGGAAACATGACAAAAAACCTTTGTTCCAACTCAGTCCGGGGATTTTAAGATGCTAATAGTTGCTCTTGATACAGAAACAAAACAAAAGATACTTTTACACAGCCTTTGAACATTCTGGACTGGATCTATTATCATGTGCATGACTCCACCCAAGGGTGTAGACCTCGTTCACTATCAAAAGAACCTCATTAACATAGAATACACAACAGCACTCTAATTTCCTGTTGACCTGAAAGAACTGTCCTAAGGACCTGGAATGAGAGACCTTAACAGCAACAACTCCTTTTTTGGTGTTTTTTACTGACTTTAAAAAGTCAAGTTAAACTGTAAAGATCTAAATGGTTACAAAGTTTCTTGTGGTTACATTTTCTCTGTTTGACAGATCAAGGATTTCCACATCATTTCATTGTTACTAATAGCAACTGTGTTAAAAAGATTACCTCTGCAATGAAAGAAAAAAAAAAAGTCTGCCTCACCGCTCTGCTTTCATAATCCATTCCTCTGCTCGTCTTTGTCAGTTCTCAGTCTGCGACGAGCTCTGTTGAAATTCCACGCCATGACTTTGACCTATCAATCTGGATATTTGTCTTTCTTTGCTTCCACCTCTCATCTTTACCTGCACAAAGCCGTCGGCTGAACGTCAGAAATGGTTATAGTCTGCGTAGATTCTTTTGTGCTAATTGTCCTTCAAATGATATTTTTACCTGAGAGAGCGAATAAACGTGAAAGCTCTTTTTGAAGGTAGAGAACATTTGAACCTAGAAGAGTTTGTCGAGTGGTTTTAAAGAATGTAAAAACACTCCATCAATTCAATAAGTCAGAAATGCATGAGCTGGAAAAAACTGCCTCACTGTGGCGCAGTGTGAGATTTGTTGCCCAAACAGAACCATCCTCGCAGTAAAGGTGAAATTAGTGTCTCTGTGTTTTGTTTTTAACAGGGTAAAGACCATTAAAATAATGCATATTTTCATTTTAAATAAATGTTCTTGTTCATTCAGCTTGATAAAAGACTCTCCAACATACTGTATTTAGTACACACACAACCAAAAATAACAGTGCTAGGAACCCTCACTATTACTGGAGTTGGTTGAATTTTCACACACACATACACTATTAGGCCCAACCAAACACAGGCATAAAACAACACAACATCCTAAACACTATATTATTTTATAACAATCTAACATAGGCTGGCAGCAAAGTAATCAACATGTATAAAATGTCCTACTGAGTAAAGTATGTAGTTTTTTTCTTCTCTTTTGTAACAATTATGGCTTAAATGTGCTATTAGTGATCTTTTTTTTTTATTTTGATTTGATTTCTGGGGAATCATTTTGTAACCCCACTTTGGAAACCAGTACTTGGAGAACCCTGTGAGGGAGTGCTACCTCAGCATTTAAAGATTCAGATAATTTCACAGCTCTGAGCTGTTAACATCCAGTGATTCCTGCTAACAATTCCTGACATGCTTTACAAGTTTTAACGAGTCACTTAAGGCCAAATGAGTTGATGAAGTTCTGATACTTTACAAGTATATGGACATGCCAGTTTTCCTTTTCTCCCCCTTATTTTTCAAGTTTATTAAATAAAAAGCAACAGTGCAATAAAATCTCAGTTTTTACTTTGTTTGCTTCAATCAACATAATGTGTAATTAGCCACTTGTGTGCGACTTGGACACTGGCAGCTGCTCAGACTGACAGAGCAACGTACCACTGATGTATGATGATAGTGATTAAGCTGGAGAGGAGAGAGATCACTTAAATACGGTGGGACAGATGCTATCACTGCTGAGACTCACTATTAATTAGTCTGCCAAAGACCTTCTAAAACAGCTTCCATACAAAATGGTTAAACCAATAATCTTTACACTTTGGAACAAGCATATCAGCTGTACTAACTCAGCTGTCTTGGCATTATGGGCTCACTTTATCAAACAATGATCTTCTTGTCCTCTCTAAGCACCAAAAGGTATTTTTTTACCCTTAACTATCCTTTAGTTTTTTCTTCTATTTCAGCCCATCTAAACTTATAAAAAGTGACCATTGACTCAAACAGTGTTTACTCATTTCAATAGCAAATACAGAGGCCACAGCTCTATTAAATGTGAATACATGTTTCAAACAGCTTCGAAACTCTACTTTCTGATGCTCTACAGCACGGGTGTCAAATTCTGGTACTCGAGGGCCACTATCCTTCATGTTTTAGATGTTCCCCTCTTCCAACACATCTGATTCAAATGATCAGGATCGTTATCAGGCTTCTGCAGAGCTTGATGATGAGCTGATCATTTGAATCAGGTGTGTTGGAAGAGGGAAACATCTAAAACATGGATAGTGGCCCTCGAGGACTAGGATTGGGCACCTCTGCTCTACAGGAAAGAAAAACCCTGCAAAACTTAGTAATCTACATCTTCAATTTTAATGTGAAATTCATTTATACTGGCATACCCACATTTCAAAGGCTGTGTACTTTTGGTCCATTACACTTACAGAAACTTTGATTACAGGGTTGATACTTCTGTCTGCATATCCAACTGATGTCATCATTCAGTGTTGAGTTTGAGTGTCTACCATCCATTTTTAACTCTAAATATGACAACCTGAAGGTAATTCTTTGAGAACAGACGACACGGGACAGAGACTAAATGAAATAAAATGCCATTTTATTGTTCAGCCGTGTCATAACCTCGTCTCCAAAATAAGCACAGCAGGACTACAACTGTTCATCAACCTAGCTACCCTTGATAGCACATAAAACTGGGTTTTATTAGACCACCAATGATAGCGTTAAACTTTTCTATCAGACATCCAATGATAGCATACAAAATAGTTAACCTACCAGTGATACTGTATATAAAACACTTGTCTCTAGATTTATCCCCAACCCACCCTCAATTTCACCCGTATCCCTCTTTAGAACATTTGTGACACTGACATATTTTATGCTCAAACAAGCACATATTAAGAATGCATAATTCTCCATTTTTGAGATTATAAAAAAACTACACAATGTTACACTTTAAGTCAGAGTACAATTCAACTGATTATTAGTGTTCTACACATTCGACCATAAACCAAAGGAACATTGTATAATATCACTATAACTTAATACTACATGTAATATACGTTTTTAAAAAAAAATTACAAATGATTAGCATTGAAGAGAAAATGAAGATGGCTAGTGCGAAGGCAAGCTGGGTCAGTACCATAACAGAGAATGAGTAATACAAAAAGAAATAAAAAAATAGAATAAGAAAAATAGAACAAAAAAACTGATAAGAATACAGGCAAGGCTAAAACATATGTGTTTCAAACTCTTAAGATCCACCCCATGTGCACTCATCCATATAGGTAACCTGCTCCAAGACCTCCATTGTGTGATTCCACATCTCACTGTTTCTTTAACCCCTTCTCCCCCACCCCCCCAGGTTTCGACTTGCTTAAACACTCCTGTGGCAACCATCTTTTTGTTTTCTTGTGTCAGGCACTTTCCAGGACCCCCTATTCCTCTCTTTACCTTCAACACTCTACAGGCCAATCATAATGCTGTTTCAGACAATCCAGGCCAAATCACAATGCAGGTTCTATGAGAATACAACTGCAAAAGAAGACAAGACAAAATATGAAATTAACATGGTGTTATTTAAATCAATATAGCATCTTTTAAAACTATGAACTTGTAATTTACGTCTTCAGTAGTTTTTCTTACCAATCCTACAGGTCGGTGTCAAACCAGGCCAGCTGGTTGCTGTCCATCAGGTCCTGGGTGTGGCCGAGGTCTGGCAATGGATCAGTGTGGTGGCCCAGGTCGGGCAGAGTGTCAGCATGGTAGTCAGCACCTTCCATCATGGGGTCTAACAGGGTGTCTTGGCCGTAAGCTGCTGGGTAGGCCCGGTATGCTCCATCTGAAAGGCAAACACATTATACTGGAAGTTACAATTCTGTTTATTCATTACCTACTGCTAAATTAACATCTAAAAATGCCAAAGGCCACGATATGAAATCAATCACAATTCTACAATTTCATTTAGCAGACGCTTTTATCCAAAGTGACGTACATAGGTAGGTAGGCTGGGCAGCATTAAGGACCTTGCCTAAGGGTCCTCACTGGATACCTGCACCCTGACCGGGATTTGAACCACCGATCTCCCATGCCAAGGTCTGGGGTGTTAGTCACTGAGCTATCCAGCTGCTACAGGCATTATGTAATAAAGTTATTACAAAATGCGGGTGTTGCACTTTTTTTTGGAAGAAAATGTCATAATTTGGTGCATTATGTAATAAACCACCAAAAAGGATGTCTTAATTAGAAAAAACATGACACCATCAGAACAACATGACTTTAAGCAGAGGAGCATGAATCGTAAATAAGAATTCATTTTAAGAACTAGCAGGATGTTTCATTGGTCAAATCTAAATTAAATATACAGTAGTCCCTCGCCACATTGCGGTTCACTTTTCGCGGTTTTTAAATTGTATAAACCAACCAGAGCACTGTGTTCTGTATCCTGGGCGCTCCGTCTCCTACATACAGCAGCGTTCCCAAAAAACCACCCTACAGTCACTAAGCACACTACAAAAAAGAGCCATTCATATAATAAACAATGTAGGATATTATGAACACACCAATATATTGTTTTTAAAATTACACACCTTAAAGTTTGGGGATCTGGTAGAATTTAAGATGCACAAATAATGTATAAAGCAAAAAATAAACTGCTGCCTGTAAACATATAAACACTGTTCAGAGACTGTGGGGGGGTTATGACTGTAGAGGGAAACTAAACTAGAAACAGCATTATGCTCAGACCAATTTAAAAAGTATGTGTATTTCCATTTGTGGGGTGGTTTTGTGGAACGGTCTGGACGAAACGATTAAACAAAGTATGAATATAATGCAATTTTAAAAAATGTACAAAAGATATATCTATGAAAAATACAGAAATGAGGAAGGAGAATGTAAATCTGATAGATGTTAATGGCGCTGGTTAGTTTTGTTCTTTTTGTGTGTGTGTTTTTGTTTAGTTCTGTTTTCTTAAATAGCTCGACTGGAGTCGTTTTTTGTTTTGCCTGTTTATTTTATATTATTGGATGTTGCATTTGTTAATGGTGAAGAATGGAGGTAGGACTTGACAAGCCGAGGCTCCTTCCTGTCCCTTTTCGAACAAGTCAAATGTGTATTATATTGAAATTGTTTCTTTATATATATATTTTCAATTTATATATACAGATTTTTTTCCCCATTTGTTTTCATCTATTTTTAATCGTTCGTTCGTTCGAAATAAAGAATAAAGAATGCATTCAGCATCTCGCCTTGTCTGTTTCACATTGACATCTGATCACTGTGCATAGTGTTGCTCACACTCAGCGTAGTAATAAAATAAATATAAGGTCGCTACTTGGCGGATTTCGCCTATCGCAGGCGGTTCTGGAACCTAATCCCCGCGATAGACGAGGAACTACTGTATATTTAATTTAGATTTGACCAATGAAACATCCTGCTAGTTTTTTAAAATTAATTCTTATTTACGATTCATGCTGCTCTGCTTAAAGACACTGAACATTTAAAGATGCCAGTCTTCGTACTTAGAAGGGGGTTATCCCTATGTTCCCTGTTTTTCCTAAAAAGGGTTCACCGGTCCCATACAAAGCGGGGAACATAGGACCCGGGGAACATAGGTACGCTCCCCTTAGAAGTCCATGATAACAAGCTGCTTCCAGTGGTTCCCCACTAGTGGAACAATCGCCTCTGAAAGCTACCAGTCCACTTTATACGTGACACCTCCAGTACTGGCCTCCTTCTTACGTGCTTTTAAAGCAGGGGTGGGCAAACCTGGTCCTCGAGGGCCACTATCCAGCATGTTTTAGATGTGTCCCTCTTCCAACACACCTGATTCAAATGATCAGCTCATCATCAAGCTCTGCAGAAGCCTGATAACGATCCTGATAGTGGCCCTCGAGGACCAGGATTGCCTACCCCTGTTTTAAAGAGCCATAGAACTTGGGGACGTCCTGTCGTCGGCTGTTGGGTAAGACTCTTTCCGTGGTTTCAGGTCTGCTGCTAGCTTAACCTTTTAACAGCTTGAGTTTTCTGCATCTTTATTGTTCCTATTTATGCACCATTTCACGACGCCAGGCAGGCATCCTGCTGCAGGGGGTTCTTTACGTCCGGTGCCAGAAGTCTGCAATACGTCTCCAAAAATGAAAAGCATGCTTGATTTATTTGTCCTCGCTGAGTCTTTACAATCTACCAGACAACCGCAAGTACGGGAGGAATAGTGTTGAACTTTTCAGAGCTTTGGCAAATCTAGCCGTGTATCTTTCCAGATGAATTCAGTCGTAACCGCCTGTGTGACCCTTAGTGTTTATTAGTGTGTTCTGTTCCCAGTGCTCTCGCTACATGTGGGATGTTGTTTACTTGCTACACAGAACTATTGGTTTTAGTTGGCATGGCCTGGTTCAAGCAGTTTACAGCAGAAGTTCCCCATCGGGTACGAAATAATGAGCAGATCGTGAGAAATTATTGCTTTGTCAGGTAAGAAAACCAGAGCAAACCTGTGCATTCTCAGGCCACATGTTGACACCATCAACTTATGGCTATGCTGATAATAAATGGAGCGTGTCGAGATTTTCTGTTGTTTTAACAGCCACTATTAGGGTTTTAAATGTCTGTCTTCTGATCAAAGTACATTTCTCAAAACGAAAAACTGAACATGAACACAAGACAGTCTATTGTAACGTAACGTATAATGTAGTGGCCTGGTTTGGTTTTATTCTATTATTGTTATTAGTAGTAGGATAAGATAAAACATGCATGAAAGCAACTGAAGCAGAAAAGGTAAATACAGCACACGCCATCCGACTGACTGCAGTAGAACTCTCCACAGATTTCTGTTTCTGTCAGAGGAAGTTAGTTTGTGAAGTCACTTTCCTTTATCTGAATTAGTTTTTTTATTACAAAGAACATAGAAAATAGAATAAAAAATTATTTTAAAAAATAAAATTAAGGAGTCTTAGTGCAGTTATATATATTGCTTCCTCATACGTCATTGGCTTAATTTGCATGATCTCCTGGGACTTCAGACCGCGGTCGAAACGCAGACGACATGGGCAACAGGAACTTTTTAGTTCCTTAAAAAAAAGCTCAGGAACTATTTAGTTCCGTATGTCGGTCGAAAAGAGGCTAATGTAGGACACATTTTATCTAACTTGTTTTGACCAATTAATTTGGTTGCAGTTTTAACAGTACTCAAATGTGTCCCTGAACATTTGATGTCTTTTCCAGCTTTAGTTGAACCAGTGCAGATAAAACAGCGACACATCAGGAATGACTAAACTCTGCTTCTGGACTTATTGGGTATCTTTAGGATAATAAAGCTTTTGTTCCAGTCAGGAAGGTAAATTCAGTTCCTCTACCTTCTGCTACCGTCTGTAGATCAGATGCAGGAAGGAAGCCCAGGTGATGAGCTCCGGGTTAAAAACAACACAGACTCAGACAGATTCAGGTTTCTGTCCTTTGACGTGTTTAAAAGGGAAATTGTGGTGTCGGCTGGAGGCTTAGCGTCTGTTTGTTCTGACTCCAGGAGCGCGTGGGAAACTTCCTGGCTGACTTCTACTCGGTCAACGGCCTGGTTCTGGAGTCCAGGAAGAGGAGAGAGCATCTGAGCGAGGAGGACATCCTGAGGAACAAAGCCATCATGGAGAGTCTGAGCAAAGGAGGAAACCTCATCGAGCAGAACTTTGAGGTGAGTCAGTCGGCAGGACGAGGTGGAGGACAGAAGGATGGACGTTTGGAGCTTCAGGAGACGGTTGATGGGGAGTCATAGAGTGAACATTAAGGTCTAGATGGTGGTGTTCATAGGGTCTAGATGTTCATAGGGGTCTAGATGTTGGTGTTCATAGGGGTCTAGATGTTGGTGTTCATAGGGGTCTAGATGTTGGTGTTCATAGGGGTCTAGATGTTGGTGTTCATAGGGTCTAGATGTTGGTGTTCATAGGGGTCTAGATGTTGGTGTTCATAGGGGTCTAGATGTTGGTGTTCATAGGGGTCTAGATGTTGGTGTTCATAGGGTCTAAATGTTCATAGGGGTCTAGATGTTGGTGTTCATAGGGGTCTAGATGTTGGTGTTCATAGGGGTCTAGATGTTGGTGTTCATAGGGTCTAGATGTTGGTGTTCATAGGGGTCTAGATGTTGGTGTTCATAGGGGTCTAGATGTTCATAGGGGTCTAGATGTTGGTGTTCATAGGGTCTAGATGTTGGTGTTCATAGGGGTCTAGATGTTGGTGTTCATAGGGGTCTAGATGTTGGTGTTCATAGGGTCTAGAGTGTTCATAGGGTCTAGATGTTGGTGTTCATAGGGGTCTAGATGTTGGTGTTCATAGGGGTCTAGATGTTGGTGTTCATAGGGTCTAGATGTTGGTGTTCATAGGGGTCTAGATGTTGGTGTTCATAGGGGTCTAGATGTTGGTGTTCATAGGGGTCTAGATGTTGGTGTTCATAGGGGTCTAGATGTTCATAGGGGTCTAGATGTTGGTGTTCCATAGGGGTCTAGATGTTGGTGTTCAGTCA
>OMNN01097190.1:2880-13232 GCA_900302755.1 Chromis chromis
AGTGGGAATGGTCATTTTTGCATTTCTTTTCCACTGAAAAACCCATGATAATGAATGTATGAGTTACATTTTGAGAATATGATTTGTAGCGTAGGGCAACTCTGTGGCACTTTATTTATAATTATAATAATATATGCTGTGACACTTCTTACCCTTATCAAAAAATTTTTGCAGCTCTTACGATTTTGAGTTTTGTGCTTTTATAGCAATTATATTTCAATCCATTGCTCAGCAGTATCTGACAAACTTGACAAAATGGCTGGAAAAACCACCATACATGGTATTTAAATAAAATTCTACATCAACAATAATAAAATCAATTTGGCCAATTTAAAAGCAGCTATGCACAGTAAGCCTGTATCTACTGTCATTTTTTTAAGTGTATATACTGTATGGATATGGATATGTATATGTAAACACTCCAAAGTCAGAATAACAGGAGGTTTTCTTGTTCCTTACATTTTGAAGCATAAACTTTGTGCTTGGGGGGATGCAATTAACTTAGCTTAGCATCCTTCCAGATGGGGAAACTCTCTTTAGTTGAAGTACAGTGATGCTGTGCAGAAACTGGTCTTTACTAAAACAGCTACAAGATATAACTCTCCTAAAACCGCAAAGTATACATGCTACATTTCTGTTTACATATGGAAAAAACAACATATGTTCACCATAGGTTCCCTTCCTAGCGTGGAAGGGGAGCAAAGGGTTCATTCAGTTGCTTTAAACAGCCCATTCTGTGGTACATAATGGTCTGGATGCACTATTATTCTACTATAGGGGGAAAAAAACACTCTGTCTTGTTTGTATGTCGCCAAACCAATCACGGCAGAGCGAAGCGAAGGAATGCGGCCGCGGTGTTCCCTCAAAACAGTGACGGGTGAAATTGTTGCGGTGGAACATTTGCATGCAGGGAGGCAAGGACTGTGATTAAAGTGGATAATCCTGAATCCTTGAAGGCACAGCGAGGTCTGAACTCTACTAGAAAAGACGGACACTTACATTAAAAGACAGCAGGAGATGCAGAGATGGAAGAACGTGAGGAGGGAGGAAACCATGACAGGCCTGTGGAGTGTTACCGTCAGAAACCACCTCTCACTGGAGCTCCTGCAGGAGGAGAAGGAAGCTGAGAAACATATCGTATAGTGGAGTTGATAATTAAATTCAATGGTAATTAATCTGTGTTTTTTTTAGCAAGTATTTATTTAGCCTAGACGTTCTAAGCAGTCATATGTTACTAGAACATACACCGGTCAGAAACAGCATTATGACCACTGACAGGTGAAGTGAATAACATTGATCATATTGCTACTATGTGGTGTTCTGCTGGAAAACCTTGGATTTTGGCATCCATGTTGATGAGACTTAGACACCCAAATAAACATTGTCCCACAACAAGCACACTCCCTCATGCAAATGGCAGTCCCAAATGTCACTGGCCTACCCCTGCAGGAAAATGCACCCCACCACATGGCAAAAACATCAAACAATCAGGAACATCTTGAGGAACATGACAATCGCCCAAGATTTTGATTTGACCTTCCTTCCTAGACCCCATTCTGATCAAGCATCAACAGGATGCAGTGGAACAAGTTTTATTGACAGAGGCCCCACTGCACAAGGCAGAGTACTCAAAGAATCCACTGCCAACATCCTGGTGCCAGACCCCATAGGACACCCTGAGAGGTCCTCTTGTCCATGCCCAATGGTTCAGAGCATTTTTGACCACATAAGGGGGACCAACACAATATTAGGCAGGTGGTCATAATGTTATGCCTGATCGGTGTATAGTAAGTCAAGTACTTGGTTTTTTTAGTTTGATCGACAGTCGAAAAACCTTTAAATAGTCTGTTTACAATGATATTATACAGAGAAAAGCATTAAATCTGACTGATTATTGCAAAAGCCAGATTAATCAACCAGTCGATTCCACATTATAATCACACCTGCTGTCTCATATTACACAGAATCTGGTCTTGGAATAAACCCCATAAATTTAGGCACACGTTGCACATGAATACACCCGCTTCAGAATGTTTAAGAGCAACAATAACGAGGTGTGCTGAATTCCAATAAGAGCACTCTGGGCGGGAAACAAAACACTCAGGATGCAGATGAATTAGCATGCTGAATGCAGCCGTGAACACCGGCCATATGGGCAGGATGTTGTATGCATATGTGCAGTACTGTTCCAGCATACTAAATCTGATATGTACGTGCATCTCCCCGTCGTTTTGATGCGGAAGCACCTCTCAAAGTTGCACGGAAAGCTGTCACCGTGAAAACTGGATAGCATTTGCTTGCTAAGATGCACACAATCGAAAAATACACACAATTTAAAGCCATCCTGAGAGAAAAAATAACATAACGCATGGTAAAGTCAAGAATACATAGTGTAGAGTGTTGGTTTCTCTAAATTTCTCCAGCCTTGTCTCTGCTTTGCAGGAAAAATAATCTTAAACAAAGAGCTCTGATTGGCACAGAGTCGCATATGGAGCAAATATGGTGCAAATGAAAGGAAATCAAGACATCCACACACACATAATTATCTCCAGTGCACACAGCAAACGCACTATCGAGCCTCAAATAGACCTTCTTACAAGCATGTCTCTCCCTGGCAGAGAGCACTAAATTAGCTGTGTGCAGGAGATATAGACTATGTCTCTGGGTGCCTGAATTTCTTTTTACCGGCAGTCACTTCAAAACGCCAAATAAACAACCCAAAACACCTAAATTAATGCACTCAGGGAGAATGACCTATTACACGAGCACGTAAAATGCACAAATTTGACATTAATTTAGACTAAATTCAAATGGCTGACTTTACGCTGCTGAGTTATTCATTTTTGAAGCACTGCCATTATAGTAATTACAACAGCGGACGATTATGTTTATCTACTGTTCAAGTTGATTAACTGAAACATCCGGATATTTCTCAGCAGAGGAACAACATTTAATCATGCCAATTAAATTGATTAAAAAGAAAAAAAAAATCCAGTTTCTTTCTCATTACTGGTGTTTTAATGTAATTTTCTGAAAGCTGCGAGACTCTCAAAGCTGTAATTTGCGGTGAATTTGAGTCTTATTGCCGAATGAAATGGTTTAAATGTTCCGGAGATCAGCCACAACATGACCACTGACAGGTGAAGTGAATAACATTGATTACATTGGTACTATGTGGTGTTCTGCTGGAAAACCTTGGATTTTACCATCCGTGTTGATGAGACTTAAGACACCCAAATAAACATTGTCCCAGAACAAGCACACTCCCTCATGCAAATGGAAATCCCAAATGTCCAAATGTCACTGGCCTACCCCTGCAGGAAAATGCACCCCACCACATGGCAAAAACATCAAGCAATCAGGAACATCTTGAGGAACATGACAATGGCCCAAGATGTTGATTTGACCTCCAAACTTCCTAGACCCCATTCTGATCAAGCATCAATAGGATGCAGTGGAACAAGTTTGA
The DNA here is from genome assembly GCA_900302755.1 of Chromis chromis. Lineage (NCBI taxonomy): Eukaryota > Metazoa > Chordata > Actinopteri > Pomacentridae > Chromis > Chromis chromis. Next base: position 6,350 of record OMNN01097190.1, read on the forward strand.
TTGACAGAGGCCCCACTGCACAAGCCAGAGTACCCAAAGGATCCACTGCCAACATCCTGGTGCCAGACCCCATAGGACACCCTGAGAGGTCCTCTTGTCCATATCCAATCTTTCAGAGCATTTTTGACCACATAAGGGGGACCAACACAATATTAGGCAGGTGGTCATAATGTTATGCCTGATCGGTGTAAGTGGTAGCGAGAAGGGTCAAACAAATGCGAGTTTAGGATTCGGTGGGTTGTTCTGCTGCCTAATTTGGAGTCAAATCCAGCATAAGGTTGCTCTCCTGTGTCTCTTTTGCTTTTCAACTGTCTGAATGGAAACAAAAATGCAAGGTGAGTGGAGGTAGGATCATAAATCTGATCATTTAACACTGAATGAACTCTAATCTCCGACTGTTTTAATGCATCTCCGTTGGTGTGTGCGTCGAAATGAGCATGCGAGCCTCACTCCCAGACAGCTCTGCCCGCTGCAGTATCTTCCATTGCGTCATCATACTAAATTATATACACCACGGGCCACGATAATGTCGTTAAAAGCAATGTGAAGTCTCTCTCGCTCCCCACATCTCCATTTCCTCCCTCTCCGGCTCACTATCTCATGTCTCCTCACTCCTACTTATGCTCTTTTTCTTTACTCTCTTCATTCACTCTTTCAACCGCAATCCTCATTTTCCCAACACCCTCTACTGTACACCAGTGGCACATTTATGCAAGAATAATGGCCCCTCTCTGATGTGAATCAACCCAGACAAAGAAATGGAATCTTTCGAGAAACAAAAATAAGTGATTTTGACTAACATGCAGCCAAATTATGCAAGAAAGGGAGCTGCTGAGGTAACGCCTCAGATTAGAGATTTTCCAGCAGACTGGAGAGACAAAGACCCCAAGTGACGGAGGTTGGAAGATTCAACTCCAACGCTGTCAGAGTATCTTATCCAGCGCGGTTCACGTATGACTCCTGGTGGGTTCAAAGCTGTCTGATTCAGCCGAGGAACACGCAAACACAAATCTGAACACACACACACGCTCACAGTGCCACGCATAAACCCTGAGAGCTAACTGTGGGCTGCGGGAAGTTAGAGGATCTGCCAGAAAATCCCGTCAGTTGCTGAGTTGGACAACTGGAAGGGATGAAGTGGGATGAGACAGTCCCCAGAGGAGCCAACGGGCATCTGATTTCCACAACAACAGAACCTCCTCTAAGTCATTAATCGTACCAGTCCCAGGTGACCCGGAGACTCTGGTTGTACATCGTGTATCTGTCAAGTGAGCTTCAGTCGCAGTAAGTAAAGGATCCACTCTGTCACTGTACAAGAAAAGGAGCTGAGGAAAATGTGTATCCCTGAGATTTGAGATGGATTTTGAGGTTTGCCAAAAGACGATGTGATGTGATGTGAGTGAGAAGGAGAGGGGCCTTCAGCTGTCAGCAACACTGTCACTCTCAACTGAGGACAATACTTCAATTTAGGCTGCTGTTGCATAATCAGTCAGTTATTCTCCTAATTAACCAATTTCTAAAATCAAATAAAATGGTGAAAATACCCACAGTGATATTGCCGAATGTCTTGCTTAGTCCAACCAATACTCCAAAAGTCAAAGTCATAAACGACTAAGAAAACCCTAAAAAAAAAATTACATTTGAGAGGCTGAAACCAGAAAACACTGCAATTTCAGTTTCAACATTATTGGTTATTGACTTTAAATGTAACTGTACACCAATCAGGCATAACATTATGACCACCTGCCTAATATTGTGTTGGTCCCCCTTATGTGGTCAAAAATGCTCTGAACCATTGGGCATGGACAAGAGGACCTCTCAGGGTGTCCTATGGAGTTTGGCACCAGGATGTTGGCAGTGGATCCTTTGAGTACTCTGGCTTGTGCAGTGGGGCCTCTGTCAATCAAACTTGTTCCACTGCATCCTGTTGATGCTTGATCAGAATGGGATCTAGGAAGTTTAGAGGTCAAATCAACATCTTGGGCGACTGTCATGTTCCTCAAGATGTTCCTGATTGTTTGATGTTGTTGCCATGTGGTGGGGCACATTTTCCTGTGGGGGTAGGCCAGTGACATTTGGGATTGCCATTTGCATGAGGGAGTGTGCTTGTTCTGGGACAATGTTTATTTGGGTGTCTAAGTCTCATCAACATGGATGCCAAAATCCAAGGTTTTCCAGCAGAACACCACATAGTACCAATATGATCAATGTTATTTACTTCACCTGTCAGTGGTCATGTTGTGGCTGATCTCTATAATGATAGAGAGATTAGTAGGGCATGTTGATTTCAAGCAAGAATGACAATATAATTTCCAGCTTCTCAAATTTGAGCTTTTGTTTGTGTTTTCACAGTCTGTGAAAAATATTTGAGTTTAGGCCGATATGAGCAATTTGAATGCATATCCTTAGGCCACATTGCATTTATCACTATTTTTCTTTTTTTTTTGAAGACAATCAAAAACACTATCAATGGATTACTTGATTAATGCTAGAAAGTTAAAGCCTGTGCACATAAAAACACAATCAGGGAAGTTATAACCTGCTGGGGGCGTGCCAGTAATTAAGATCCAATCATGGCACAAATATCTGTTTTCTTGGAAAAGCAAGTTAAATCTAAAGTTTACAATGAAACAGAACAAACACTCAGGAGCTTGAATTAGTTCACTTTTGGAGCCTGAGTCATGTTACAACAGATGAAATCAACAATTATTTCTTGGTGATAATAGCTAAATAAAACAACCAAGCATTATGAAGTTTTCAATCTCTGACTAGATTCTTCTTCATAGGAATGCCAGATAAGAGATAGGTATTTTCAGAGCCATTCATGAAAATTGTGATATCTCAGAAACAAAGTTTTTCTAATTAATCATGTACCAAAACATAGATGTAGAGTAATTTGGACCTATCCATGAGACTAGTGTTTCATGTCCAAGTGTGTCTATGTTAAGGAACAGTGAGGATATTGTATTGTACTGCCATGCTGTGATATTTATCACTATAAAACTAAAATTAAACCTTATCATCTAGCCATAGTAGACAGATAGTATGCTTATTTTGTTGGTCTTCCTTCCTCTTGCTCTCCCTTTCACATACAAAATGCACATCAGTTGTGCAGCTGATTGTTGGAATGATTATACTTTAGTTCGGGCCACCACAAAACCCTCTTCTTCCAACCTCCATAGTGTTCTAATGTTAAGAGAGGTGGAGAGGTTTCACACTCCACTCGCAGAACTATATTTAGCAGTTTTGTCATCTCTTGACAGGGTGAAAAGCAGGAGATGAGAGGCAGAAGAGAGAGGTGTCATATTTTAATTCGTTTTTCTCTGTGGGAAACGAAACGATCCTAGCAGTCAGCTAAATGCAAATGCACGAAAACACACTCAGCACGCACACACACACACTCATCCACCACCAAACGTATCCCCCGATCGAACACTGAAGAGGTACAAAAGCCGCTTTCCCTCAGAAGTTTCATGTGGGATGACGTGGTGATGGTTTGTGTTTTGAAATTAGGTGCTCCCATGTGATGCCTGGGTGAACCGTGGAAAATTAGAGAAGCTTTGAAATTAAAATTTAATTGGAAAACCCAAAGCTGCATGTTAAAGGAATAGTTTGACATTTTGGGAAATATGCTTGTCTGAGAGATGAGCAGTGATACCAAATCCGTTAATTAAACATGAAGCCACCACAGGCATTTGCTTAGCTTTGCGCAAAGACTGCAAATGGGAGAAAAATGTGGTGTGACTCCTTCTGAACACAGCAAAATCTACCTACCAGCACCTGTAGAACTCTCCAGTTTAAACCTTTTGGCTTGTTTGACTAACCCGTAAAAACCTAAAAGCTAAAAACAACAAGTTACAGTTTCACAGGGGGGCAACTATTTCTTGGCTGGGAGCTAGAAACAGTGACTTCTTGGAGTATTACCATCACTGGGAGGTTTACTAGCAATGATCAGAGACTCCAGGAAGTAACTGAACCCCATAAATTAACAGTATGGTACAAAAACCTCCTGTAAACCAAAGACAGATCCAAGAATTGCATAGACACCAACTATCTGTTTACTGCTGTTTCCAAGCTTTAAGCTAATGTGCAAACATTGTGAAAAACGCCCCTGACAAGTGCCTTGTTTAGTCCAACCAGCAACCCAAAAACCAAATATAGTCAAATGAATGACATGGGATTGGAAAAAAAAACAGCAAGTTTGCAAATGCTTGGAATTGTTGCTTTAAAAATACCTTGAAACATTAACTTGTAACTTGTATTGTTGCAACAACAGACCCAATAAAAAGATGGACATAGCAACCATGAAGAAGTTTGTTTTTTGTCTATCTTAATTTCTTGAAACTGGACGTGATAAGCAAGAGATGCATCTGACTGAGAAGTCAAAGACACTACAATAGCAACTTATCGATCACAAGGTAACCACACTCTAAAGCATACCCTACTTTGTTGTCTATTTTACTCCAAATGGGACCATAATTTTACAAATTTAACATCATGTTGTGTTGAAGGAGACTCGGAAGTAACGATTAAGACCTTCAACCCATCAGGAAAAATGTTTACTGAAGTAACAAATCAAGTGAGAGGTAAGGACATTTTCGCATAGACCTCTGTGCATTGCATTCAGAGAAGTCGCCCCCTGCTGGCTGTTAGAGATAATGCAGGTTTAAAACACTTTCACTTTCACTTTTCAGACCTAGTGGCTACAATACCATCTTTTCCATACAGTCAGAGCTTGCAGCCCATTTGTATTCCTACTACATTCTCTTTTATTTAAATATTCTCTAGAATATCTCCTGGAAACCAATATACTTTAGTGCCCTTGATATTATATTGCAGGTAAAAAGGATAAAACTATGTGAACGAGGGGCAAACATAATTTTTAACGCTGGAAATCATCTCTTTTCATTTTAAATTCTCATTGAAGATGACACGACGACAAAAAAAGAAGTTATTATGTGGATTAATTCCTGTCAAAGAGAATCCACGGAGAGATGATTTAACAACCAGAGATGGATGGGAAACTGAGCTCATGCAGGCAGAGCAGCAGAGGGTGCCAGTACCTGAGTGGTTGAGTGGCTCCCTTAAATCCATTCTTAAATAATGACATGAATATTTTGTTGAGGTGGCCTCCGACTTTGCGCTGGAAATCACAGCGAGTCCCTGCAATTTTAAAGCCCAGGGGCTTCAATTATTCAAGTATCATTCCTTTAACAATATTTTTCCATCACAGGGCAATTTAGCCAGATAGTAAAATCGGGACTTTTCTGCCTCTTCCGCCTCTGAAAAAGCACTCATCTCGGCGTGTGAGGAGAGGAACACATCCACATCTAGGACAGAGACACCCACTACCAGAGCCGAGCAGAAGGGAACAAAGGCAGTAAGGAGGTGGAGGAGGTGGAGGTAGTGGTGGTTGTGGTGGGGGCGTTGGAGGAGATTTCATTTTCAAATACTCTAAACGGAATCCAGTCATCCGTTTTTTCCATATGACTGACAATGCGTACACTCAATCTGGTCTCTTTTGGTGTGGTTTCCACGTGTCCCAATTACCTCAGTGTCATTTATTTTGGATCTTTCATGGTTGAACACGTGAGAAGTGAAGTTGAAGTTTGTGCTGCTGAAAATAGGGAAATCCAATTGAGCTCTAGAGATCCCAGCTGAAGATACAAAGAGCCGAAAACACTTTCCCTTCACACAGTTTGCCCAGAGCAAGATCCCCCGTGGTGCAGAACAGAGATCAGACAACCTTGTGGCTAAAGCTGCTTCTCTTTACAACAAAGACTGTACAAGTGAAAGAGATATAGATTCCTGAAGAAGCACAAACCTTACCTGTAGAAGTCAGCATCTGGGGGATAGCATCCTGCTGCAAAAAACCCAAAAGACATCAGTTATAAGCAGGATTTCAGGAGAAGCCTGGGGCCCCAGCAGTGATGTGGTCAGCACTGCAGCTACAGTAAATGAGCCTGTTTGTCTGGAGGTGGGGGCAGAAAGTCAGCCAGATGCATCTTTCTCCATTCACATCAGAAATTCATTCATTCATCATTTCCATGACACTCATCACTCCTGTTTCTGGTCATGCATCTAGTCTGTCAGTGTTCATGTTGTCTCATATGAGAAATATGAAAGTGGTCACAATCATGCAAGATTTAATGCATGAAAAAAAAAGTGTGTAAATGAAATCTTGCATGTGATTCCTCTTCTTCTTACTCCAAATCAAACAGCTCACAGTGAAATGTTAGAAGAAAAGAACAGGATGGAGGTTTTACTGATCCATATCTAATGCCAAAACTACTCTACATTCGACATTTTATGCAGGAGAAAATCACAAATCACTACTTTTCTGATACAAGCACAGCTCATGTTTTAACTGAATTGACGGCTAGAGGTCAATTTAGCTGCTATTACATCACTGATTAGCTCCATTTTACCCAATTAAGCGGATAAATTGATGCGCAGAGCCAGTGAGGGGCGCACGGCTGATGGTTGATCCTCGATGTCTTACCTTAAGAAAATACCTGCAACCTGTTTGATGGAGCGATTCTTTTTTTTCTCCTCTTCTTCTTTTTGCGGTCGCTCCAGCTCCACAATGCACAATTAAGTCCGGTGATTTCCTCTCCAGCACCGGTCATTAAAGGCGCCCGGAGCTCCCCCCCTCCTCTACAGCCGGAACCGACGCGTCATTCTCCGCCGTCGGTTATCCCCCTCTGTCCCCCCGGTTCACTCGCAGCCAGGTGCCAGCAGTGAGGGCCTGCGGGGAATCTCATGCCATCCTCCTCCTCCTCCTCCTCTTTCTCCTACTCCTCCTCCTCCTCTGCGCAGCGCTGGATGAGACGAGGCGGCGGCGGTCCGGAGGCTGAGTCTCATAGCTCGGCTTGGATGCGTC
>OMNN01097191.1:0-14870 GCA_900302755.1 Chromis chromis
CTTTATTTAAATTTAAATGTATTTAAAGTATCATTATCTTACAGATATTTGTCATTGTTTTCACAGTTTTTGCTGTTTTTCTAAGTTACTGTATTCCAATGTTTTGCCAGATTTTCACAGTTTTTTACTGATTTATTTTTACAGTGTACTAAAAGTGTTATTGCTCCAGTCTTAATGTCTAAATGTTGCGACAGAGCGATCACAACATGGAAACTCTTTCTTTCCCTGTCCTTTGTTATCTCTCCCTCCACTACTTTGCACCTCTATCTCTGCTAACATTCACTCTGCTGAAGGCCTCCAGTGTGAGATGCTGTTTGCCAGCAGGACTCTGACAGGAGGTTAAATGTGGAAACGAGACCTGAGCGTCTGATGTCTGCCTCTTTGTGGAAACACTGCGACCCAAATAAGGAGATGAAGCTCGGCTGTAGGGCGAGCGGAGCGGCCAGGCCATTCCTCACAAAGAGCTCGGCTGGGTGGTTTGTTTGGGTGGAGGATGGAGTGGAGGCCGAGTGGTGAGAGGAGGGATGGAGAGAGAGGAGAGACGGAGGCAGGGAGGGAGGGTGAGAACATGGGAGGAGGTGATCAGAGGCTGGAGGCAGGTTCTGCTGCTGTTTAAATAACTACCCATATAGGGCTCAGCTCTCCATCTCCCTCCACAGCTCTTTCTGCCTCCTTCTTTCTGTCTCTCCCCTTCTTTTCTTTCTCTTTCTCTGCAGCTTTATTGGACTCCAGCTGAACCTCCTGCATCTCAACACACATACAGACTATTAGACAAGCATTCCTACATCTCAGAGCAGGAAAATCCAACCGAGCAGCCACCATGGAGGCCATCAAGAAGAAGATGCAGATGCTGAAACTGGACAAGGAGAACGCCATCGACCGGGCGGAGCAGGCGGAGACGGACAAGAAGGCGGCCGAGGACAAATGCAAGCAGGTGGGGAAGAAAGAGCGAGAAAGGAGGGAAGGGGGTGGATGAGGGGCAGATGATGGCAGCAAAAATACAAGAGATCAAATTTAGAAAAGTGGGTCCTGATTAGGTTGAAAAACTCAAATATGACATGTAAATTAACTTAAACCTTCCAATAGAGAGCTCAACCTATAAGAAAAACACAAAAAATTAAGAACTTTGGAACCATTTATGAACAGAGAATCATACAGAAGAATTATAAACCATGCAGACTTAGTTTGGTGTTTTATTTTGAAAATAATTTGAAATTACACCTAAGAATTTGAGTATCCTCTTGATCAATAGCTTCTTTCTCTCTCTTCTTTATTTAATCGAGTTAAATCTAATTTAAAATAAGTGAAAATCCAGTGTAAAAGGAGCCCATGTGCTTTTCTTTAAAGGCTTTTCTCTTTATCCACTTCTTAAGCTAATCACAACACTGATACCATACCAGACATACCATCAAGGAAGCAGTCAGTAAACACTTTTCACATTTAGTTGCACCACATTCCTCACAGTTAATTTACTGGTATCACAGCGAGGAAATATTTCAATGTTTGTGGAGGGTTTCTTGCTTGGGATTAGAGTCTGGAGAGTAAATTCAACAGATGTGGAGGACTATATCAAACACAAAGTTCAAGTAGCACTTTCTTTAATCTGTTTTCTGGTGAATAGCCTTGAAATTGCTTCCAGTTTTCACCATCCAAGCTTTTGATCCTGATTTTTGCTGCACAAAACTGGAGTTTGGCTTTTTAACGGACCGCATCTTTCGAGAAAAACTCAACTTACAGCAGCTAAACAAACTCAAATCAACAAATACTCAAAGAGATCAGCGGGAGCTGCATTTGGAAACAGTAGTTTTGTATTAAAGCTGTTTACACTGAGAGTTCATCACCCCTCTGGATGGAGGTTCAGGCCAGCTCAGGTGATGAGACCACCCAGGATCAGAGTTTGGTCTTTGGGGAGGAAATGTAGAGACATCCCTCCTCTTTCCTCCACACCTGGACCAGTCTGAGTAAAGTCAATGGAGCCTCAGTCTGACTGGACGTCCATCATGAAGCCTGTCTGACTGCTGGATCCAACACACAGATGGAGATGAAACATTATGGATCCAGGCGTCTGCGTGTTCTCACTGATAGCTGCTGTATTTTTAGACGTCAATGTGGAATTCAGCAGGATTATCAGATGTTCTTCATGGGCTCTAAAGGAAACACTGATTAGGGGGAACACTTCACCCTGTCAGTGTTAGAGGATTAGCTCCTGCATACCAGAGTCCCTGTCATAAGAGGGACTGATAGTGGACCATTAAAAAACCATTTCAATGTTCTCAGATGTCATAAACAGAATTAGAATCCCAAATCAGCCGCCGCTGCTTTATCAGTTTAAACAGCTCAGCTCTGTCACACTGAAGTATTATTTCAGTCCAATACAGACACACTAAAATAGCTTTTTAAAGATACTGAAAGTTTTTATGTGTAAACTGATCCGTGTTTCAGTGGAGTCACTTCATCTTTATTAGAGTGGTGTTCATTTATCTGAGAGGACAGGATTGTCTCAGTGTTCCAACAAATGCCAAGAAAATGTAACATAATATGGTCAAAACAGAAATAGAATAGAATAGAATAGAATAGAATAGAATAGAATAGAATAGAATAGAATAGAATAGAACAGAATAGAAACCAGCCGAGTTGAACCGCATGGAATAGAATGAATGGAATTGAAAAAGAACAGAATGGGATCAAATCTAATACAATTCAAACAAACCGAATGAAATAGAATAGGATAGAATAGAATAGAATAGAATAGAACAAATGGAATGGAAAGAGAACAGAATGGAAAAATATAGAATACAACTGTAACAAACCGAACTTAACTGAATCAAACTGAATAGAATACAACAGACCAGAATAAAATAGAAACAAACCCGGTTGAACTGAATGGAATAGAATAATGGAACTGAAAAAGAACAGAATGGGATAAAATCTAATAAAATTCAAACAAACCGAATCAAATAGAAAATAATCAAATAGAATAGAATAGAACCAAATCAAAGTGAATTGAACCAATATAAAACAAATTAAACTGAACAGAATAGAATAGAATTGAAGCAAATCAAATCAAATTGAATAGACTGGAACAGATTTGAAATAAATGGAACAGAATTGAACAGAACGCAACACAATAGAATAGAATAAAATAATAAATATCTACTGTCTGGTCAGCAGTGGCTTCAGCAGTAATAATGACACTGGTCACAGTGGCGGGCCGTGCATTTTACACCTAGGCCTTCAGTGGCGTCTTACTACCTGAACTAAACCACCTCTTAATACCATCTTAGAAACCATCAATATTATACAGAAAGGCAGTATAACAGGACGTTGTATCGGAGAAAGGTATCTCATGTAATGAGAATGAATGCCATCACTAAAGCAAGAAACCCAGTTAAAACAATTCAACAAGTCTCCTTTCACTGCAGCCATATCTAGCATCTAGCAGGAGTGTAGCGCCACATATAAATGTTAATATAATTCATTTTACTCACCAAAACCTGTGATTATTTGAACACAAAATCCTCCTTTCTTTCCTCATGAAGAGTTCAGTCACTCTGTTGTGCAGGCAAACCGTGCGTTTCAGTTCCAATAATAAGTCCTTTTTTATCGCCATGGAGGCTAATGCTGAAAGTCAGGTCTGTCCAGTCGTATTTTAACGTATTAATACTTTTACGATAAAGTTTTAGCTTAGCTTGTGCAGGTAGGAATCGCTAGCTTTGGCTAAGCTCTCTGACCATCCAATTAGAGGACGTGAAAATGCTGATGTCATCGTACACCTGCTAGCTGGCCCTGGGGTCACCAACTCGAAATCTGATTGGTTAAAGCAACAGTTTCATCGCGATGTATTTTAAGCTACAGGCGCCTGCACTTTTGATTCTGAAGGCCTCAGGGCAGATTTCTTTGACCCTGGCAACACATGATGGCTGAAATATGATTGGATAAAAGCTCTAATATCAACATACTCTGCTGGAAGCACCACAGCCCAGAGACACGCAATGAAAGAGAATAGACTATTGGGAGTAATGTAAAAAGATTAATGGGAAAATCTTAAAATGTAAGTCAGTGATTCTGATAGAGTATAGGCCAGCAGAGAAGGCCTTGCTGGCCCTGACGGCCCACCACTGGGTCACACTGAGCTTTAAAGCCAAACTGGGCTAAAGTGGTGAACAGTATCAGGTGAAATAGTAGAACCCAGTAGAACTAACAGTGTGTTGTGTTTTCCAGCTGGAGGAGGAGCTGCTGGACCTGCAGAAGAAGATGAAGCAGACGGAGGACGAACTGGACAAATTCTCAGAAGGCCTGAAAGACGCTCAGGAGAAACTGGAACTATCTGAGAAGAAAGCTGCAGACGTGAGTCAAGAACCAAACACTGAACATACACAGACACACACTCACTAGACTCAAAATGTGAAATGAATCAGTCATATCAGAAAGATGCAGCACTGAATCCTCAGGAAGAGACAGAAGATCAACAAGAGCCATTGTCATTCACTACCTGCTCTTTCTGACACGACACCACTGAAACCTCAGGCCCATTATTCCACAGCTGGACTGTTTTTAAGCCGACACCAGCTGTGGCTTTACTTTGATCCACTGTGAATGTTTTGGAGCACTTCAGAGACTGTTGCATTCCTGTGCAGCCACTCCTGAAAGATGAGCACATGGTTAAACTGTAATCCCTTCACTCAGACACACTCAGGTTCACTCTGGTCCTACAAACCTGCAAACTGGAGCACAAAGCAGCATCATCACACACTGGTTCTTATCTAAAGGTTCTGACATACAGTCATCTCCCTTCTAAGGGATTGTTATATCAATCAATGGGTTGTATTCAGGCACACTTTACTATAATAACAACAACCTGAAAAAAAATGCAGGAATATTGTTTTGCATTTACTCAAATACTATGTGTTTCCATTCCATGCTTCTTCATACTTTTGAATCGAATAAATGTGATAATTAGAGTTATAGTTGGGTCATTCTATGTCAGTTCAGACAGAATTCAGGAAGTATGTTACTACATCATCTCGGATTTTGTTCAGTCTTCAAAAGTGTGTTCACTGGAGCCAAGGACTAAGTCCTATACAATATTTTTGCAGAATTTTGCATTTTTTTAACTACTTCGAAATTGATTTTTCTTAAACATCTTAGCGGGAAGCTATATTTAGGGTTCAATATGTCCAAAAACAACCATGATATTTGGTTAGGACACCTTGAAAATGGAAAAAAAAAGTGCAAAACCAGGATGGTCTTGGAGCCCCAAAAAGTTCTTGTAAGTGTATAAATATGGTTGCATCCATAGTGGTGGCCTAGTGGTTTGTGAAGCGAACTTGTAACTGGGGGTCCGCAGTTTGAGTCCCCGGACTGGTAAGAGGTTGAGGTGGGGAAAGTGAGAGCGACCGCTTGTCCCAGTGACCACCACTGTGGGCCCTTGAGCAAGGCCCTTAACCCCTGACTGCTCCCCGGGTGCTGCACCGCGGCAGCCCACTGCTCCTAGTATGTATAGTTAAGGTTAACTTTGAATAGGATGAATGCAGAGAAGGAAGGAACCCAAGGGGATCAATAAAGGTTAGATTATTATTATTGTTTTATATCCTACTAAAAATACAGTCTTTGGTGGACATTTCACCAACGTTTGAGGCCTCTAACATCAGTAGAATTTGATTTGTGGCAGGTATTGTAAGCCAGTGTTACAGTTTTTTTCCATTTTGACATGTTAAAATGGGGATGTGGACTCATTGATAGGAGCATAACTGGCCTACATTACCCACAATGCAACTGAACCACAGTTTAGTCAGATATTTGGGTGTTTTATGCTAATAGTGGTTAATGTAGCTTTGGGGCACAAACCTCAAGCAGAGCTGAGGACGGGATAAAGAAGTCTGTTGTGTTTAACTGCATAAGCACCAACAGATTTTCTTATTTTTGTCTCTTCACATTCAACTGATGCTGATTTTCTTAAGTATAAAGGTTCGATCACATTTTCCACCACCGAGGAAACCTGTTTGAATCTCAACAGTTTTGTTTTGATAAATGATTTTTTCAGTAAATGCAGCGGAACATTAGAACAGACAGTCCTCCTGTGGCTAATCAGCTGCAATCTGGAAATAAGAGGTCATATTTTAGATTGTTGGCAACACCACAAACCACAGGGCTGTATTTCTGTCAGTGGTGGTTCCTCTCAAGAGCATGTGTGTGTGCACAGATGCGTGTTTGGTTGCTAGTGTGTGTTTGTGTGTGTAACAGATAAGGGGAAAAAAGGCCAACCAAAGCCGCAGGGAATCAATTATATCTGAGATAAAGATAAAATACTGTTGGTACCAGTTTATCAGGCATGTTAATAGCAGCAAGTAGGAATCTGGGAGGTAATTCCAGCGAGTTTACGAAGCAGCGTCATGCAAAAAAAAAAAAAGAAGCTCTCCCACCTTCCACCAAGATGTGGTATTGTTTGAGTCTCATGGAGGATATCCCAGGGAAATGCTGTGTTGTACTACACACAAAGAGAAGGAAGTGGCTGCCGTACAGACACAGAGCTGGAGGCTGAGACATGCTGGATTATCCTCACGCCGTGATTAAATAAACTCTGAGAACTCTTCTGAGCAGCCTCACATGTAAAGTGGGTCAAGCGGGCCCCTGGAAAACATACTTGCTGGAGTTGTGGTTTGAGGCCTGACTAGGCGTAGCTTCCACTCCTGGGTGTCCTGCAGCGAGTGGAAAAAGAGAGTTTGGTTAAAAATAGACGATTTCAGCGTAACTTTTATTTGCATTTACAGTGAAATCCTGTAGTAAAGCTGCTGTGCTCCACTTGGAAAAGTTATATTTACAGTTCAATATGTCCAGAAATATCTCAGAAAACAGCCATGAAATCTGGTGAGGGCACAGAAAAAGTTGTTTCCAGCAGATACCAAATGATCGAATGGCTCCAGCAGAAGCCTCATTTTTAATTATAGGCTTTTAAAAATGGAAAAAAGTGCTAAATTTTCCAAAAAAGGGCCCCAGTAAGTTCCTGTATATACATGGATGTATTGATATTTCCTACTAAAAATCCTGAAATTTATTCAATTCAATTTTCAATTCAATTTATTTGTATAGCCCAATATCACAACATAGTGTCTCACAGTGCTTTACAGAGCTCATTGAATTGATAAACGAGACAAGTTAACAGTCTAATATAGAGTCCAACAGTCGATGAGGCCAATGGATCCGTCCGAGGCATCACCTGCCCTTTATGACCCTCCTTCTTCGGGAAGGAAAAACTCAAAAAACCCAGTGGGAAAAAAGAAACCTCCGGGAGAACCACAATGAAGGAGAGATCCTACTCCCAAGGACGGACAGGCTATAGCCACGGACAGACGTACATCCATAGCAGATGTAGTGACAGTCAAACAGACTGTCACTACATCTGCTTGACTGTCAGAACCACAAAACAATTTATGGTTGGAAAAGTTCAATATCTCCAGAAATATAACTCTCACCATCATGAAGTTTGGTGAGGACATGGACTAATTTTTTTCCAGCAGATACCAAATGATTGAATGACTCCAGCAGAGACCAATTTTTTAGTTATTGGCTCTTAAAAGTGGAAAAAAATGCAAAATTTTCAAAAAAGGGCCTCAGAAAGTTCCTGCAAGTCTTTTTTTCTTTAAATATCTTAGGTGGGAAGCTACATTTAGGGTTCACTATCTCTAAAAACAGCCATGAAATCTGGTGAGGACATGGACAAAGTAGTTTTCAGCAGATCAAAAATGATTGAATGACTCCAGGAGAAGCCAAATTTTAATTATTGGTCTTTAAAAATGGAAAGAAAATGCAATATTTTCAAAAAAAAAGGGTGGTCTTTAGGCCCTTGAAAGTTCCTGTAAGTGTATATACATGGATGTATTGATATTTCCTACTGAAAATCCTGAACCGAAAACACGAGTAGTAAAGCTGCTGTGCTCCACTTCAATGAATTCTTATTTATGGTTGGAAAAGTTATATTTACAGTTCAATATCTCCAGGATTATAACTCTCACAGTCATGACATTAGGTGAGGACATGGATTAAGTGGTTTTCAGCTCAATCAAATGATTGAATGACTCCAGCAAAGACCAAATTTTCAATTATTGGCTTTTAAAAATGGGAAAAAGCGTAAATAAAAAAAGACTGGTCTTTGGGGCCCAGAAAAAAAATCTACTAAATCTACTAAAAACCCTGCACCAAAAATCAATAGTAGTAAAGCTGCTGTGCTCTTAATAAATGAATTCATATTTATGGTTGGAAAAGTCATAATTATGGTTCAATATCTCCAGAAATATAACTCTCACAGTCATGATGTTTGGTGAGGACATGGACTAAATAGTTTTCAGTGGATCAAAATGATTGAATGAATCCAGCAGAGACCACATTTTTAATTATTGGCTCTTAAAAATGGAAAAAAGTGCAAAATTTTCCATAAAAAAGGGCAGTCATTGGGTTCTAGAAAATTCCTGTCAGTCTACATGCATGTATTATTATTTCCTTATAAAAAATCTGCACCAAAATCACGAGTAGTAAAGCTGCTGTGCTCCGCTTAAATGAATTCTCTTCCACATGTCGCTTATTAGAGGCAGCAGTCAAGTCATTACACATGTGAATTCACACAGACCTGGTTGGAAACCTGGAGAAGGAAGCAGCTTGGATTCAGGAGCTGCTCATATTTAGGTCATTACTGTTTTTTTGCAAGCTCAAGCAACACAAAGAGTCCAACTATACGAGTGTTGGATGCAGAAAAGCTAAAGGTGACACCATGCAGTCTTGGTGCTGGTTGTTGGGAACGCCGTTCGCTGCAGCAACAGTTACAGTTTCTGGTTAAAGCTGGACTGTGGTGGCTGCTGGTCGGGTGGAGAAAGCAGAGAGCAGGCAGGCAGGGGGGGCTCTGGTATGTGAGGAATGCAGCTAAGGCAAACAGAAAGCCCTACACTCCTGTGTCTAATGAAATCAATGCTTCTAGCCTTTCCGGTGCAAGGGGGCAAATCAGAGAGAGGGGGCTCAATCGACACATGAGACTGATTGTGAGAGATTTTCCTCCAGCAGGACTGAATTGGAGCTGAACCGAGCTGGAATCATGTTACTTGTCTGTCCATGTTTGCTCTCATCATGTGAACCAGGAGGGTAAACACAGGCAGGGGCGTGAAAAGATGGAGCGTAAATCTGATTTACAGCCACACAATGAGCATCATCTGAGAGCAGGCAGGTGGGAGGCCATGTTTGTTTGATGCTTGAAGACAAACACTTGCATAGCTCCTCAAAAAGAAGAAAAAATATGATGAATACTTAACGCTTTGCAGGGAGTTAAAGGTTCAGGTTAAAGGTTGAGCTGCTTCTCTTGTTAAGTTGATTTATTTTTTCTGACTATTTAGAGATCAGACACTATAGTAGAGGCTTTGAACATTGGAATTAGTGTAGAACAGTTTGTGCAACTAGCCGCCTCTTCAGCTCTTTATTTCTCATACAAAAGAGCTCACTGTACAAAGATTGCCTAGAAATTCATGCTTTTATTTTGAAAAATAATCTTCTTTCAAAATTCACAACAATACCAAACAAAACAAGCTGAACTTTACATGCAAAATGATCTATAAGTATTAAAATCAGCTATACACGTGGGTTTTAACATGTTACTGAATGTATTACATCACATCAGCATCACCAGCTTTCAACCTTTTTGTGACCTTTCATAGTCAAATCAATACCTGTGTTCATTGGCTGCATATTTACAAGCTGCTGTGAACAGTTTTACCAAAAAGTTAAACTCCCTCTTTGACTATTTTATCTGAACAGCAATTTGAGACTTTAATCTCCAACATATAATAATAAGATTTAGGTAGAATCTTGTAATCACTTAGGTAATGATGCACTGATCCAGTTTGGTCTTAATCAATACAGATTTTGATTGAGAGTATTTTCTGATACAGAGAACCCATCCAACACTGATGTACTTTACTGCACTGAAACCGCATTGTTTGTCTATATATGCACCAAAAACATTTATAGTCAATTTTGTAACTGGATAAACAGTTCATGTTTTCATTGAGCTGAATTAGAGCCAGTACTGATCCATCTTTATTGAAATGTTGGATGTTGGTTCCACATTCAGTCAGAAACTCCACACTGTAAAACATCATGAAGGAATTTGGTTTACTTATTGTTAATATATGAGTTTTGCTAATTTCAATTTCAATTTTATTGAACTTAAAATGTCTACCATGAGTGCTTATGACTCAAGGTATTTTGACTTAAAATGATGAGTTGAATGAATGAACACCTGAAAATTCACTCCACTCATTAAATTACCATAAATTACACAATTTTTACTGTATTTTATTTAAAAAAAACTATATATTAATATTTCATGTTGACCATAATATAGTTTTAGTACCTTATGTACAGTTTCAGCTTAATTAAAATGAGCCAGAACTGTACATAATGTTTACATAATCTGAAAAATAGTAAATAATTGTTTTTAAAGAATATTTTTTTGGACTTTTCATGCCTTTATAAGAGAGGACAGGACAGTGGATAGAGTCAGAAACGGGAGAGAGTGGGGAAGGACATGCGGAAAATGGTCAATGTCAGAATCGAACCCAGCACAGCCACTACGCCTCTGCACGTGGATCATCACCATTACTTTACAGATTTCCCCAACAGAATAAATAATATAAAAGTATTAATTTACTGTAAAAACATAAAAAACTGTAAATAATGTCCACATCCAAAAATTGTGTTTTTACAAATAGTAATTTGTTTCACAATGTGTGACCATAAAATGACAGTTTACTGGATTTATATTTATCCACATTTATCATACAGTTTGTGAACGTTACACCATTGCATTATTTTTTACCATATTTTTTCTGGGGCTTTCACTATTTTTAATGACATTTATTTATTTATTTTTATTTTATTTATTATTATTATTCATTCATTCATTTATTTTACAGTTTTTTGAACGTAACAGCATTCCATTATTTTTACTGTATTGTTTCCTGGCTCCTGTGTCAGATTTCATTTCATTTTTTTTTTACAGTGCAGTCTCACACTTCCACTTCTAAATCCACCAAAGTGCAGTTTGTTCACGTTTCTCGCGGCAGCTATGACTCTCAGATCTGTCAGCTGATTGAACTTGACCTGGTTTACATGTTAGTGGAGTTTGTGACGTGGAAACACAAAGAGCTGCGTCTTCCTAGTAAACTCATCCTGGCTTCACTTTTCTCTTCTGGAAGTCTCCGAACAGTGATCACATCAGTCACAGGGATCCGCTTTTTACGCGCACACGCACACTCTCGCATGCACACGCACAGCCAGGCCCCGCCCCCTGTGACCTCATCCTCCCAGTCATGTCTCTCCTCCTCCGGGCTTCAGTCTGGCGCTTCTCAGCCTCCTCACCGCGCAGCTTTTCTAATCCTCCTCGAACTCCAAAAGTGTCCGGGACCAAAATCCGCTGCGTACATTCCAGAGGACGACTTTCTGAGCCGCTCCGGACCTTTTACATTCCCGCAGAGCAGAGGAAGCGCCCGGAGATCACCTGGACACTCCTACTTATATAACTTTTTTCTTTGGCTGCACTTGAGCGACTCCTTTTTACATTCCAAAGACTTTTGGCACAGGACGCATTGATTTATCCTCTTTTTAGACCAACTTCCAAACTCTTCATTCCTTATTAGAATCATCCAAACTGACCAAACAAGCAGGAAGCAGCTGAGCTTTCTTCTTTTTTTTATACTTTTGCACAACCCAGATATAGTCCCCCCTTTTTCCTCCTCGTAGTCTTAAATTAAGTTAGAGAAAAGGCGCACAATGGCAGGTATGAACTCTCTGGATGCTGTGAAGAGGAAGATTCAGTGTTTGCAGCAGCAGGCCGACGACGCAGAGGATCGGGCTCAGGTCCTACAGAGAGAACTGGACAGTGAACGGGAGCTGCGAGAGAAAGTGAGACATTTCTTCTTTCTTTTGACATTCCTCTCTCCTCTCAAACTCCCTCTGTCCTGCTTTTACGCACCAAACTGGCCTCAGATTCACCTCCGAGGCTCTAAAAAGTCTAATTAGTTCGTGCCATTGATTCATTCGCGGGCGTGATTGTGCCACAATGCAAGGCGTTGGTCTCTAATGAAAAAAAAAAAAAGTTTGGATTCCTGCAGGTCTGTGCGCATGCGCAGTGGGCTCTGACTTGCAGGCCGCTGTGTAAAAAAAACCCTACAGTGAATAAAGTGGACCACGTAGACACACTGAACCCACTTTAATTAGGCTTTATGACTTACTAATCCTGCTAAGGCTAATTATATCATAATTGCAGCCACTTATTAATCAGGTTTTATCAGCTTTGAGAGATTTGTGAGGCAGTGTTTGCCTCTAAACTCTTTCATTCATTCAACTTTTTTAAACTTTATTGAAACTTAAAGTACATTAAGGTACAAAGGCCTCATTTAAACAGTGGAAAATACAAGTTTTAGGGAACAGAAATGGGGAATCCCTCCCATTAATGGCTCAATAATGTTTATCTTATCATATAGGAAACTTGTAGAGCAATAAATGATTAGATTGTAACCTATAAAATCATTAATTGGAGCATTAAAGGTCTAAAAATAAACTAAAACAAGAGCAGCTGGGTGTGCAATAAGATGACAAGAACAACCTGAATCGTTTTGTGGTGTTTTAGGGTCAGTGAGTTGCTCAGTGGCACTTCAGCAGGATGGATGTTTTCCTTATAGGCCAAACCGTCAGACGATAGGAAAATACAGGGCACACAGATAAAAGTGGAGCCTCCTCTGTTATTAGGGATTCAAAGGAACAGTCTGAAAAATTAGCCGCACAGTCAGAAGCAACAATTTGGACCGTCGCTTCATCTTCAATTATGGCGATAAATGTCAGTATTTGCTGGTTTGCTCAGCGTTCTGTGACAGTTGGCTGCATATTTGGGGTTTGGGACGTTGGAATACGTCACTTTGGATGTTGTCATGGGCAATCTGCTGACCGAACTGTCAACTTTTAAGTCACTGGTTGGTCAGTTTGAGTGATTTTTAAAGAGAAAAAGTGAAAATTCTCTGATTCCGGCTTCTTAAATTGGAATATTATCTGGTTTCCTTCATTATCCATGACAATAAACTGAATATGTTTGTGTTGTGGAGGAAAAAAGCCATTCAAGGATGTCATCTTGGGCTTTGGGAATAGTTTTCACCATTGTCTGACATTTTATCATCTGAACAATGAATCGATTAATGAAGAAAATAACCTACAGAGTAATCAATAATGGTAGTAAGAGTTTTGGACATCATTTGTCACTTTGGGTGCATCACTTTGGCATTGTAATGGAGACTTTTTTGCAATCTCATGACCCAAATGTAAACTTTAAAGTCACTGATTATTTGGTTTGGGTGATTTTTATAGAAAAAAAGTGACATTATTTGGATTTCAGCCTCATAAATTAGAATATTAGTTGGTTTCTGTCCTCCTCTATGACAATAAACTGAATATCTTTGTGTTGTGGACGTCATCTTCACCATTTTCTGGCACTTTGCAGACCAAACAACTAATAATTGTTCATCTACAGTAGTAATAATCACCAGTTTTAGCCCTAATTCAAAGCTAAAACCTGCTTTTCCAGTTTCAATTTGCTTTTTTTCAGCCATTTTTTCCCAAACTAAATGAAAGGATGTGTTAGTTCCAAGCCTATTTTCAGCATGTGTGTTTACATTTCAACACACTATCAGCAGCAGTTGCACAACTTGGCCTGAAATTAGCTCAAGTCATTGCAGAAGTTCCACAAATGTTCGGTTTCTCAAAGTAGATGTGACAAAAGTGACTCTTCCGTTTTTTTCCCCCCTGTCACCTGCCTGTCTCTTGACTCTGCCCACATCTGAAGTTTTTTTATTTTTATGAAAGGAGTAAAAGAAAAAGTGCTTAGCAGCAGTAGCAGCAGAGTTAGGTAACAGTCTGGACTTGTTCACGTGCTGCTTTATGGTGCCATATCCGCCGCATGGAGCTGCGTTTAATGACAGGACAGGTTGAGGGATTGAAGGAGTGGGAGGGGGAAGGTGTGGCTGTAAAGATATGGCAGCTGGGTTGATGAAAGGAGCTACAGGACTCACCCCTTTGTTCCAGGCTGCTTATTAGGTAACAGGGCACCTTTTTAATTTGACAATTGGGCGTTTGCTCCGCTTGTGGGCGACGGGGCTGATATGGACTCACACAGTGACCTCAGTGAGAATGAGTTTGTAGGAATGACGGCGTGTTTGTGTTGTTTTTGTGTGTGTTGCTAAGTGGGTGGAACTTGTGCCTTCCACATTACGTAGTGGGTTGTTGTGATTTCTAGATGGATGCCTTCTATTCTTCAGTTCATGTTTGTTTTGTACAGTGACATCTGTATGTCCAGTCTGCAGGAAACACTAAATCATGAAAAGCATTGAGATGAGATGAATGACATGCATAGGATTTCACATAATGCACATCATTTTTCCTCTTTCAGCAAAACACACACCTGCTTTTAGTTTTGTATTGTTAAAAAAAACATGAATTCAGCTACTCCATGTCTCAAATAGAATAGAATTCCTTTTATTGTCACTGCAAATTGTGCAACAAAATGAATCAATAGTCTCTCAATGCATTAAAAATAAATAATCAATAAGTAAAATAAAATCCAATTAACTACATCTATGGAGACATTAACAGCTTAAGTTTGTACACAAAAACTGTTTTAATAAATAACAAAGACACATATTGCTAAATAGTTGTTTTAAACTGTTCCTAAGGACAACTTACTTCCTCAGAATTTGGCCTTCAAATTAAAATTTGTATCTTGGAGATAATTTATATATATGTGCATGTGTATATATATATATAGATATATAGATATAGATATT
>OMNN01097193.1:0-21001 GCA_900302755.1 Chromis chromis
CCCGCCATTAAACTGTTTTTCTCTTAAAATGACATGACTGAGAGTGAAATTTTAAAATTTACTGAATATCATAATACCTATAGACCTCATAGCAAAAATTGATGTATTTAAAAAAAATAAAGTTTCCCATGAAGGAGCTGGGCACAGTTAGTTAAGGAGCGCTCAAGAGAGTGTTATTCCTTAATTGCTGCTGATTGCAGAAGTAAACAGATCCCATAAGATCAAAATCATTGCTGCACATGAAGCCTACTTATCCCTGGCTTTTGTTTATATGGAGCCCCACAAGGGTCACAATTTAACGTTTGGCATCCCCTCTGATCCAGAGAGAGAGGCTGAACTGTATTATAATATAGCATCGTACCTCCTGTGGTTGTAAACACAGCACAAGTCGGTACTTGCTCGGCAGTAATTCTAACGAGCAGAGCTAGTTAACCTCGCACTGTAGCTCTGATTATGGCCTTGGCCAAGGGATGACATATTTTGACTGTTGCTGCCACTGTGATTGTGGCTGTAGTCACACCTCTGCTTTGGTTAATGCAGTGATACGTTAATTTATAAAGGGCACGACATTAACTACACGCAGAAGAAGTGTGTGCAGTCAGTTGATGTGGTAAAGCTACTTCCTGAACTCCACATCGGTCATATCTGCTAGAAGCACTGCGGGTTCAAATTATGCACACTTTTGAAATACTTTCTTGGTGAAAAGTATCCGCAATACAGTTATCATATCCATATACATTGCATCATAGATTCAACCGCAAATGCAGCCATAGTCTGGTTAATAACCATGTTCACAGCTGCAGCTAAGCACAGCCAGGCAGAGCAGCTGCAGCTGTGTTCACAGGCAGTGAACTGTCAGAGCTCAGCCTTTTGAAAGGAGGAATGAGCAATAAATGCATAAAGTGTCACATCATATCTTCTTTCTGCAGTATCTGGACGTGTATTATAGCTGCTCTAGCCTGACATACTAACGTTTCATATGGATCAGTGGGAATACAAAGTGTATTGTGAGGAAACCTACTGCAATGTAGTGAAAAATATTTACTGTATTATTTTAAACACACTTGCATACATGTACAAGTACACCGTGGCCATATCATAAGGATTCAGGAAAAAAAAAGTGACTTTTTGTTATGGGTTTAGTGGAGAAAAAGTTGTTTTTTAACGTAATCGGACTTAATATTCAATTTGGGATCTGTCTCGCTATGCGCCTTTTTGAGATTCCTCTTGGGTTTTTATTCTTTTTCTGTATCCCTCAGTTGGTGTTCACTGACCTGGTTGTGAGGGCAAGTAGAGTCAGTCAGTTGGACTAACTTCCATGTGTGTGTCCATCGTTCCGCTGCTGATTAGAAGAGTGGTAGACTGAATTCTAAGGAATATAGGAATGAAATTGTGTGTTTTGCACTGGCTGACCTGACATCCCCCAATCAGGTGGCTGATGTGGAGTGCATAGTGTAGTTTGTTGTGTATTTTATGTAGTTTTGCATTTCCTGTCAGTCACAGGAATCCTCTCCATTGCATGCTCCATTCACTATCCAACCAGGAGTTAGGTTTGTGGTTTCATTGTTTCTTTGTTTAGGTGTTACCTATATGCCTAATTTGCTTTTAAAGTCCCTTTTTGGTCATTAACCTTACCCCTAAAAATACATCTCTGTGTATCAAAGTTACATATTCAGAAGTTGTTTGTCATAAAAGGGCAAAGATGTAGCTCTGGACTAGGGGTATTCAACAAAAATTCAAAGAGGTCCAGTCAGAGAAAATTTATTGAAGCAATGATCCAGAACATCATAATGTCTACCTTGAGTTAGTGTGATATACAGTATGTTTATGTAGCCTAGTAGTTGTGTCAACGTCTGCATGTAACCAATAACTGACTGTCAAATCAATAAATTCAGTATAATTCAGAAACATTTTGACAATATTTCTTGTCACTTAACATTTAAGTATACAGATATATAATACTGTAGATATGTATATTGTTCTTCTCTCATTAAGTAAAAGAAGGGCTGCATTTAAAAATAACAGAAAATAAAATAGCTTTTGAAAAACTGTGCATCTTAAAATAAAGTTCATAATGTGAGAAAAATAAAGTTTAGCTGCAGCTTTTTCCCTTTTTCTTTAACTGTCTCACGTCTTGACTGAACAGTCTCAACCAACTTTACAATATATAAACCTCAACAAATCTGTCCGGGTCTGTATAGGATGGCGTCTGGGCTCGGACTCGGACTGTTGCTTCCTCTAGAATGTCCATATAGGTATTCCTTCTTTCCCCCTTCATGGCAGCTCGAGCACACCAGCTCACTGACGACTCTGTTAAGACGCTGTAAAACTACTCTGTGCCTCACAAACTGTAATACTGGTGTTTTAGCCACACATGTTCGAACTACAAACCAATTTTAAAGAATTAAGACAGTCTCAAAAACAGATTCAGACTTTCTTAAGACTGTCATCGGTAAACTGCAGTTTCAAGGCGGACATGCTTAGCCGTAGTGTATCCTTATGCTTGTTTTGCTCACGATGTGTCTCCTAGCATTTAAAAAACCATGTAAATATGGTTAAAAAAAAATTTTTTTTTTGAATTTTGTCGTGGGTTATTGGTCTTTTGGGTTTCATCTTGTAATGTCAAACACCTGGTAATACATATGGAAGTGTACTTGTGTTCGTATCTTTTAAAATTACAAATGCCGGGGCGCCCTGATAGCCTAATGGTTATGTCGCGTGACCCAAGTGCTAAGGCATAGTGACGGTCCCGGGTTCGATTCCGACCTCGGGCGTTTACCACATGCCTTCCCCACTCTCTCCCGTTTCCGTCTCTATCCACTGTCCTATCTAATAAAGGCATAAAATTACAAATGCTGTCTGTAGTATTTACATCTATCAATTGGTTGATTCATCCATCTATCTAAAAATATAATATAGAAATGAGTAATAATAAATAATACATTTTTAAAAAAAAGTCATTTGTTTGCTTCCCATACAGCAATAAAACAAATTACTTTTCACCACAGTGCATGGCTTCAGCAGCATGTGGAATAGTGACATTAAACCGACACAAAAGACTGGGAATAAAATATCACATGAAACCATTTCAAAAGTGAACTTACTTAAAATTTTTAAAGAAAAAAATGACCCCTCATGAAGAAATCAACAAACCTGAGTCAAAGGTTCAAGCAGCAAGACAGCTCCAGGTCTTCTAGGTGATTTGACGAGGCTGTTCTTAATGTGTCAAGAAGAAGAAGACTGAAATAAAATAAACATCAACCTTTTGAAATTCATATTAGGTGTTCCGCGGAGGTGAAGGTTAGCTGTTTTGTAGCTGCAGCAAAATTGTCGTCTCTGTTCTGCGTGACATCGGAACCTTTTAATTACAATTTCAGGATGACACTGCAGTGCTTTAGTAGTTTTCTTCTCCAAAACACTGATGTCCTTCCACTGTCTTTACAAAAAGGAGCTGCTGTGCAGTGTTGAGCAAACGGGACGTGGGATTGTTCCAGTCTTCTCTAAGGTTGCTTTTGCTGTTGAAGTAAATGACAGTTTGTTATTGAACACATTTCCTTAGACATACTGTATAATTACTGTTGGCACCCGTTGTTGGCTGTCATCATTGCAGAGTAGCGGCCACCTTTTACAATTGTGTATTCTCTTCTTTTTGCCTTGAGCTGGCTAATTACACAATCCATTAACAGTTGATAATTTGTTGCTGTGACCTGAATACTTGTTTCAGACTCCAATCCATGTTTTCCCCTTGGTGCTGACTGCTCAGTACCAAACCTGTATACCACCCAGGTGTGCTCCAGCTCTGATATGTATTTAACACTTTCTGTACATGTCAAACTCGAGCTCGTACATAGAAGAATAGAAGAACACAGACCCACGTCAGAGCTTTAGGGTTCATTCATGTACCAGTCAGACAGCCTGTTAGCCAGTAGATATTAGTCCTGGGTGGCTGCAGAGTTTCAACACTTTCATTGCTTGATTTTTGTGAATTATTGTTTTGCACATTAATTTTAGTACATCCATCATCTCAAGGTCATTTAACATGATTGCTGTTTTCATAACATGGCATAGTTTTTAGATTTTTGTTAATTTATTGCAGAACAAATATAACTGTAGCTTACTGTGGCTGGTTGATTTGACCTCCAAACTTGCTTGACCCCATTCTGATCAAGCATCAACAGGATGCAGTGGAACAAGTCCCAAAGGATCCACTGCCAACGTCCTGGTGCCAGACCGCATAGGACACCCTGAGAGGTTCTCTTGTCCATGCCCAATGTTCAGAGCATTTTTGACCACATAAAGGGGACCAACACAATATTAGGCAGGTGGTCATAATGTTATGCCTGATCGGTCTATACAAATTGAATTGAGCAGCTTTAGTTTGTTAATGAGTTGAAATATTCACTCTAATCAGCATAGTCCAAAAATGGACATAGCGATATCCATGTTAAGTAATTAATCATCACAACTTAAGGAAGGTAGAGACTCAAGTAATCTGTAGACAAATCTTAACTTTAACCTGCCTAAATAAAAAGCTTTTAACCTGTTTTAAATAGAGCCAAGAGATGAGACCTCAATTTTTGGGGGCATTTGTATCAGTTGGTTGCTTTTACAGTTAATTTTAATATTTTTCTGATTGCTGCCGAAGGACCAAGTTATCTTTCTGATCTTTTAATCTCTGAGATCAGACCCAAACCTCCCAGACTTTACAATAAACTCCCAGAAAAATTCAGGCTGACTCCAAGCGATCTTTAAACCTCATTTCTATAACTTCTATAACTATACTATTTTAAATGTTAAATCTTTAAGCGAAGTGCTCAATTCTCAGGAAGGGCCTCTCGGGGCATATTGTGTCACATCATGTCAGAAAATGTCAGACTATGCTGTACTTAGTCAGAAACGGCTTTGCGTGCAAGTGTTCGAATAAAGTTTGACATGATATTTTGTGTGTGCTGGGTGTCGGCTCCTGAGATGAAGCATGTAATTACACTTCAAAGGAAATGGAACTGAGTCTGCAAATACTGCACACTTGTCTGTATGACAGCACACACTGTCATGTGTGACAACATGCCCTGACACCGAGGCAGGTTTTATACGATGTGAAGCAGTCTTTCATCTGTAGAAACTTCCGCTTCTGGTAAATTAATAAGACTTTAAAATTGCCCCTTTTAGAGAAACCATAATCTGTCTTTTTTTAAACACAGTATTAAGGTACTGCTAAGGAATAAGTTGAGTAAAAAGTCACAGTTAGTTTCAGTCTCCCTTGTCTCATTTTCCACGTTTTCTTGAGGAGAAATGCTCATTATGGCTGCAGACGAAGTCAAACGGAGCAAATGGCTTTGCACGCGTGACGTGAAGGCTGAGTTAAACAAACCACGGGCTGATATACATACCGAAATGTTACGCACACATGTACTCTTGCACACATCCGCTCATCAAAGACCACTTTGTGTCCATATCCCTCCCTCCCGAGCAGCTCCTCACCTCCCAAGTCAATTTGACAAATCCATTAGGGATCCATTACAGACTTTATGAAAAGCAGCTACATTATTTTCTCCCAGTGCTGAGAAGGAGCATCATAAATAAACCCTGTGATGGTAGTGGCAGTCCTGATAGGGGTTTAAGCAGGATATTTGTGCGAGCTGACATGTGTGTGTACACTTGTGACTGGATATGTCATATTTATCCCTGTATAGTTGTGACTGCTCTATTTATAATTTCTAGGCTTTAATATCTGGATATATTTCAACCATTTCTTTTTCGACGCTGTGCATTTGACAGTCATTTGCCCTGACTTGTCGGAACAATAATGAGGCATTTCCTTAAGTTGCTCCCACCTACTGTATATGTGTGTAGGAATAATGCTTTTATAGATGCAAACTGGTTATTAAATCCATAAATCAGTCTCACTGAAAATCAAGGGACCAACTTCAAGTGAATAAAGTGGACAAAATCAAAAGATCATAAATCAGTCTCATAGAATAAACCAAACTATCAATTTGGAACTCTGAATAATAAATACATTTTTAAATACCCCCAGAATTACCATAGTAATACCCAGGTTGGAGGATTTTTTGGTATTCTGGACGGTAGAGGCCAGCAGCACATTTTAAAAAGCATGTATTACAGGTAATAAAACACACACTATATAATCAAACTAAATGTACTAAATGAAAGAACTTAAAAGAGTGCATGTGGCATGTCTATCAAAAGAACAAATTCATCTGGTGGTGCTCCCTGTGGTACCTGTACTTTTATACATCACTTTTTGTATGGTTTTAGGTCTTTATGTGCGTTAACCGGGGTGAGCAGGTACCGCACAAACCAGCTGTGTGTCACATCTCAGGCTCTTAGTCACCTTCAGAGGGCATCGTCATAGAATTCTACAAAGCAGTGAACCGTGGTCTGAACACGTATACCCCGCTGCAGCTGAGCTTTCACACTGATTTTTCTGTCTTGTGTTACTTGCTGTGACCTTCATGCTCCATGGCTACTTGCCTTTCCTTGATAGCCACATCACCACCCACTGCTGGACAGGTCCATATGGTACCTGGACAGCAAAAAAGGCTCTTTTCATTACTGTTTGTATACAGAAAGGTGACATTTTCTGTATACAAACAGAAAATGTGGCTGTGGCTCTTCGACTGTCTCAGATTTGATGATATTTAATACCTATAAGATGATTGCTGATGATGATAATTACTCAGTACGGTACAGAGTGAGAGCAACATGTCACAGGTAGAAGGAAAATGTATGGAAATTGGTTTAGGAGTCATGTCGTTCAGCACAAAATGCACTGGGCAATTATCTCCCTTTGTAAATGGAGAAGGATAGTCGAGCATTGCAGCTTGGAATTACGGTATGTAAAAACCGAGTTGACTGTGTTCCAGTATTAAAACCAAGATGGAAAAGCAACCTCCTGTGAAAGCTTTTTTTTTAAAATATTCAGGATAGCAATTGTTAGCATTACCAGTTGTTAACAATACATTGCACAGTGTTTTACACCCCAGCAACATGTCCACAAATAGAAGTTGTACTATGCTAGCTTTCACTATTGCTGTTTTACTCAGCATTTGGATTTTAAAGTTTTAAAGTTACACTTTTAGGAATACACAGCATAGAAGAACATTCTTTCCAGGACTTTCTAATAATAGGCTGTGGTGGATGTCAGTCTCAGTCAGTCATGTGGAAGGTAGTCTAGCACGGGCAGGCCATTCTGTAGCGCTAACACAACACCATGTAGAATGGTCTGGCTGCACCTCATTGTTATTCTGCCACAGGAGAAAAGAAACACCCAGGCTTGTTCTTTGAACCAATGTGGAAAATAGTTTTTGTTTTGTGACGGCCACAGCAGTGCCAGTTTCCCACTTAGTGGTTGGGCTGTGGGTGTGCTTAATTTAGGAAGATGCCTGGCACCTGAGGGTGGCTTTGGATACTCACCTATATATATTGGTGCCAGACTCCTCACACACGGGCTCTCTCTGACCAGCTCCAGCTTTGGTTTGGGTTCGATTTGGTTTGTTTTCTTGCTATTTGTCCTGGCAGCATGGGTTAGACAACTTTCTTCAATAAATTTATGTTTGACTGGCAAAAGCTATGTGTGTTCTTAAGATTTTTGTCCTTCCTGGGAGCCGGGTCGTGACAGTTTACACATTTACATGCAGGGAGGCCAAAACTGTCATTAAAATGGCAAATTCGGAGAGAAAAAATGGAAGGGCTGCCTTCGTCAAAACTAGAAATTTTCAGTGTGGCAGGTTGCCAGCTTGGAGGTTGTTGTTTCACATAGCGAAGGTAATTTAAAACCATTACCTTGCAGATAGTAGAAGGGGACGAGAAAGCCACGTGAAATTTGTGGCAATTGGTAGGCTTATACCTGCAGTCTACATGTGCTGAGTGAGACTGTTCAAGGTATGAAGCTTCTCTTTTCTCTGAAGATGAAAAAGATGATGTGGCTTCTAGTGTGGATACCGAGAAGCAGGCTGTTGTTTGCAAACTCCATCTTACCTTTTGGGCAAAGGGTGGTAATAGTGCCACTTTAAATATTCCCCTCCAATATCCATGTGTGCTAATCCATTATGTTTATGTAATCTTGAGTAATTACAGCTAGTTACAGAAAGTATACCCAGCCGCCATCATTAATTATGGTTAATATGAATGTTATAATACCTTCTGCATTAGCAGTGAATTGTAGTATTTGATAAAAAAGTGCCAAGTCACTGCACAGGATACCACTTGAATCCAAAGTAAAGTTTCTTGTAAAACCAGACCTTCGCTGAGATGTTTCACCATCACTGCTGCTCAATGTACTATGAACTTGTGGAGTTGAGTATATCTCTGTTCAGTTTGATGCCTGGCACTGTGACAGGAACTGAGTCTGTGCGGTTCATATAGAGAGCGATACACACACATACACACACACATACACATACAGATGGCACCTAGCTGCGCTACGTGCTGTGAAAAAACAGGATCCCAGATGATGAGTGCATTCTGCTGGATACCAGAACTTCACTACTGCAGACACACCCAGATCCACAAAAGTACACACCGATGCGCTCAAACTACCTCTGTGCAAGAAAATGTGAAAAAAATGACATCAAAAGTGAATGGATAAATAATGGAGCCTGACAGGTAGAAAATTGAGATTTCTCTTAAAACTGAGAAGTGGCGCTGTTAAACCAGGCAATCTCACCTTGCCGCTGTTGAACAGACCTGCCACAAGCAGGAAGTGGATATTAGACAAGCTGACAAGCTGTCACAAACCTCAACTGAGCTGCACTTTATGTATAAAGAAGAAAGGCCTAAAGGTACGTCTTCTTGCCACATGACTTAAAGATGGGTTCTCATCTTCATGAGGCTACTCGTGTCTGAGTCTCCCACAATCTCCCCAGCAAGACACCCAGACGTTTTGTCTTTTTTTTCCCTTCCACCCTGTCTTGCCCTTCAGCTCTATCAAAGTCCCCGACTTCCACTCAAATGCCACATACTATTACAGTTCCTCCAAAATAATGTCAAACGTACACCTCCCTTGGGACTTTCTTGCTGCTTTTACTTAACTTGACAAATAGCTTGAGTCAGATGTTGTGTTACAGTGAGTTAGCAGTGATAGAGCACCAATCAAATGTGGAAAAAGTGGAAAACTTCACTATGGTGCATAATGCATACACGATTTCAGCAGCTCTTTTACAGGGTTCGTTTTTAAAACAAACAAACAAAGAAAAGGCAAGTTTCAGTGCAGTGTGATTAGCCAAAAAGTGTAAAAGTTCATAAATGAATGAAAAGAAATTAACAAAATGATCACCGAACTCTGCAGTTTGTCTCAGCTCTATAAGGCACAACTCTCATCAACCTTGTAAAACACCTGCTTTCATTGAAAAAAGGTTTGATAAACACACTGTGGGCAACGCTCACATATCTCAGCCGCAAGTAAATGATGGCATTCTACAAAAAAAAAGTTTTTTCCAAGAGCATACTTATTACCCAGCAAAGCTTTCATAAATCCCCTTGAGTCATTGCAGGGAAAGTAAACTTTTCTTACAGTGCAATCATCTCACACACTGCAAAAAGTGACATCACGTTTAATATCATGTCACTAATTACAGTTGCATTCAGCTCCCTGTTCCTTTGTTTATCTCATCTTGCTGATTATAGTAATTACCATGCAATCGCAATTAGCACCACTTAAACTATACTGTAATATGATTATGGTTAAATGCATTTCTGCAGTGTCATACTGATGCCTCGTGATGCTTCAGAGAAGACAAGTCAAGTGTCAGTCAGTCTGAATTAAATGGTTTGCTAATTAGGTTATATTATGGCATGGTTAGCTTTGGGGCTTATGCTACACTGTAGTTTGGCATGATATCAATGCAGGAATGAAGTGTATTTCGCTCAGAACGATGCACTTTTTTTTGTTTCCGTTGCTCATGCTTGGTATTCTTTTATCTTTTCTTTGTCCTGCTGCAGAGTCCAAGACCTCTGACATCTGATGTATTAGACTGTCAGTGGACTCAGCAGTACATGTTTTGATACCTAGAATTCCTGTTGTGTGTCATTGCGTGTGTTTTACTGCACTGCACACTGGTCCAGTTGTGTTTGTGTGTACGTGTGTGTGTGCGTGGAAAGATCAACTGTAATTGCATGTATGTTACCAACAGCTGGCCACATAGTGTGTAATCAGCACCTGTACCTCAGTGTGAGAGTCGCAGGTCAAGGATTGGCCCTTTAAGCTGCTCTACTCTCCCACCAACTGATGCCACCAGTGGATTAAGCCGACAAACACTTACCTACACTAGATCTGTGTTGATCTTAACATTCAGTCTACAGTGTGCCATGTACAGAAAGGGAATGTGTATGGTTTTTTTTTTTTTTTTACCTTTTGTTTTCCACTGGCTCCAGGCACATTGGAGTTTTCAGACTGGAAATATATCTTAGAGGCAGAGCTGCTCTAGATGCAAAAGTATTCTCACTGGTTGACCTAACCTTCAATGAAGGCGCCAAAGAGCATATTTCAGTTGAAGATAAACTCACCGGCCACTTTATTAGGTATACCTTGCTAGTAAAAGGTTGGACCCCCTTTTGCCTTCAGAACTGCCTTAATACTTTGTGGCATACTTTCAACAAGGTGTTGGAAACATTCCTCAGAGATTCTGGTCCATATTGACATGATAGCATCACGCAGTTGCTGCAGATTTGTCAGCTGCACATCTATGATGCAAATCTTCCGTTCC
This sequence comes from Chromis chromis, assembly GCA_900302755.1. NCBI lineage: Eukaryota > Metazoa > Chordata > Actinopteri > Pomacentridae > Chromis > Chromis chromis. The sequence continues at coordinate 10,728 of OMNN01097193.1, forward strand.
ACCACATCCCAAAAGTGCTCTACTGGATTGAGATCTGGTGACTGTGGAGGGCAATGGAGTACAGTGAACTCACTGTCATGTTCAAGAAACCAGTTTGAGATGATCTGAGCTTTGTGACATGGTGCATTATCCTGCTGGAAGTAGCATCAGAAGATGGTCCACTGTGGTAATAAAGGGATGGACATGGTCAGCAACAATACTCAGTACCAATTGAGCATTGTTTAAATGCCACTGCCTACCTAAGGGGCCCAAAGTGTGTCAAGGAAATATTCCCAACACCATTACACCACCAGCACCAGCCTGAACCGTTGATACAAGCAGGATGGATCCATGCTTTCATGTTGTTTACGCCAAATTCTGACCCTACCATCTGAATGTCACAACTGAAATCGAGACTCATCAGACCAAGCAACGTTTTTCCAGTCTTCTGTTGTCCAATTTTGGTGAGCCTGTGTGAATTGTAGCCTTTCCTGTTCTTAGCTGACAGGAGTGACACCCGGTGTGGTCTTCTGTTGCTGTAGCCCATCTTCTTCAAGGTTGGACGTGTTGTGCATTCAGAGATGGTATTCTGCATTCCTTGGTTGTAACCAGTGGTTATTTGAGTTACTGTTGCCTTTCTATCATCTCCAACCAGTCTGCCCATTCTCCTCTGACCTCTCAGGTGTGTGACATTTTCATCCACACACCTGCCGCTCACTGGATATTGTCTCTTTTTCGGACCATTCTCTGTAAACCCTAGAGATGGTTTTGCATGAAAATCCCAGTAGATCAGCAGTTTCTGGCACCAACAACCATGCCACGTTCAACTTCAGCAAGTAGTCTTGACCACGTATACATGCCTAAATGCATTGAATTACAGCCATGTGATTGGCTGATTAGCTATTTGTGTTAACAAGCAATTGAACAGGTGTACCTAATAAAGTGGCCGGTGAGTGTTTATAATTAGAACAACTGTATGTAAGTATATGAATTGTCCCAATAAACTCTCTAAACATGACGTATTCTATTGTGCAGACTGCCTGCACATTAGAATAACATACATGAGAAATAATAAAGTCATATCAAACAGTCAAAATGTTTCATATTGTTTATTTAGTGAAGTTGGGGTTACAGTTAACTTGAGGTAGAGTTTTCCCCTAAGTGCAGATCACGTCTACAATTATTTTACCATAAAGATTTGCGATCTTCGTGGGAGGCATTAAGAGACGACCTCCTCTGTAGTCTGAGCTCCTCCAGCAGGCTCAGCTCACACTGATGAGTCCAGCTTTCACTTCCTGAACTGAGCGATGGGAGCCGGGACTTTGATGTCCTGGCCCTTCTCCAGCCTCTTCTCACACTCGATCAGGTAGTTGACCCCGTCGACCACCAGCTGAACCAGCTCCACCTGCAAACACACGCTGAGGCTCATTTCTGCGGCATGACGGTGGCTCAGACAGCCATGCATTAGACTGTGTTAGTATGTGAATGCTTATATAGTAAATGCAACCTCAGATTTGCCCAGACGGTCGTTGTTGGAGATGTCAAAGGTGTCTCCGGTAGCAGCCGTGTCGACTCCTCCTGTGCCTCTTTTCTGCAGCCGCAGGTTGTCGAGGATTTTGGGGAAGCGTGGGTCCTGCAGGACGAATTTCAAGCATTTATAAGAGATGATAGAGCAGAAATAAAGACTTAATATATGTTGTTTTCTTTGCAAGTATTGCACATTTTTGGACAATTCTAGATGTGAAGAAAAGTGAAGAAGTAGTTTTATTTTTTTAAAAGGGTGAAATAATTTCCTGCAACAGCTGGCTGCTGTAGTTTTCGTCATACGAGACTCAAACAGGAGGAAATAGTGTATTTGTTCGGGACTATTTTCACCAGTAGATTATTAGGGGTCATCCCTATGTTCCCCAGGCCCTATGTTCCCCAAGTCCTATGTTCCCCAGGTTCTATGTTCCCCAGGTCCTATGTTCCCCAGGTCCTATGTTCCCCAGGCCCTATGTTCCCCAGGTCCTATGTTCCCCAGGTCCTATGTTCCCCAGGTTCTATGTTCCCCAAGTCCTATGTTCCCCAGGCCCTATGTTCCCCAGGCCCTATGTTCCCCGTTTTTCCTAAAAAGGGTGCTATGTTCCCCGGTCGCAATACATAGGACCCTTTTGGGGAAAAGCGGGGAACATAGGACCCTTATTTTTTTTAAAAGGGTCCTTTGTTCCCCTGTCCCATACAAAGCCAGGAACATAGGACCCGGAGAACATAGGTACGCTCCCTTCTTCATTACTAAGAGTGAGTGACCATAACTGAATATGTAAAAGAGAAATAGGAGTGATTAAATTAGGACGCTCTTCTCTGTTTATGTGGGATCGACTCTATTTTCTTAAATTCTTTCTAATTCCTTTCACTAATTATCGTATTTCAGACTCTGTTTCAGGATAATCTGTTGCTGCCTTCTAACTTAGCTGCTAGCCGTTAGCGTAGCCTTAGCCGCTGTGAGAGGAGCTAATTTCCTGGTTTGTGTTTCTTCTTCAGTTTTTGTGGCTTGAGAGGGGGTCATCCCTATGTTCCCCAGGTCCTATGTTCCCCCATCAGGGAGTATAGAACCCTTTTATTTAAAAAGGGTCCTATGTTCCCCCATCAGGGAATATAGGACCCTTTTATTTAAAAAGGGTCCTATGTTCCCCGTTTTTCCTAAAAAGGGTCCTATGTTCCCCGGTCCCATACAAAGCGGGGAACATAGGACCCGGGGAACATAGGTACGCTCCCGATTATTACACATTTGATGCTCTGGTGAGTATTTGTGACAGCAGAAGCATGTTTAATGTGTTTTCAATAGTTTCTGGACAACACTGGAGCTCACTGGCACAGAAGAGTGATATAAATCAGGCTCTGGATACACTAAGAACATTTCTTGATGTTGGTATTTTGGCAGGATTTGTCCCCAATAATAAAAATATCACCAGAATAATGCTTTCATTGACATTTTAGCATTTACAAGTCTACAACAAATGCAGTGGTGTATGTTACCTTGCTGAGTTTTGGCAGGCGTACGTGCACTCCAGCCCTGAGGCCAGTGCCCAGGTTGGAAGGACATGTGAGGATGTAGCCCAGATGCTCGTTCCACATGAACTCCCAGCCTCTCTCCTGGATCAGATGCTCCACCTGAGGGACACCATGTGCAAAAAGTTGACAGGTATGACAAAGATGCAGGTAGTGAGTGTGAAGCATCCAAAAACGTCAAATATTTGAAGTTCGTCAGACAGTTTTCCTCCAGCTGCAGTCAGAGATGATATCTAACATTTAACCTGTTTTTTCCTATTCATGTAAACAAGCAAAAACTGTATTAAGATTTTATTTTTGTAGTTATAAAACATCTGGTGTGAATTCTTGAGGTTAACAAATGTATTGTGTTTGTGTCCATGTGCGAACCTGCCTTTGAGAACACTTTCAATCAATGCTCAGTGTTCATTTTATTAATTTCCAGCCAAAAGAAACCTCTTATAACACTAAAATTCACTATAAATCAAAGTTTGGCATCACTGTGAATAATTTGTTGCTTAACTGTACATCCATCCATCCATCCATCCATTATCTGTACATTATCTGTACACCGCTTAATCCTCTGCAGGGTCGCGGGGGGGCTGGAGTCTATCTCAGCCGACTTAGGGTGAAGGCAGGGGACACCCTGGACAGGTCGCCAGTCCATCACAGGGTCTTAACTGTACATTCCCCCATCACTAAATGCTAAAAACAACAAGCTTGTACTGGTTCTATAAATCATCAGAGAGATGAATGTGTTTACTTTACAGACTCCGGTGTACCTGTTTGAGTCCTCGGCAGAATCTCTCAAATACTCTCTTCATGTTGCCTCCCTTCTCCATGGAGATGACTCTGGTGTGGTCCTCCTCATTCACCCAGATCAGGAAGGTCTTCTCGTTGTTGTGCCTGTAGGGAATTGGTTAAAGGAAATGAATAAAGAGCTGCACAGGTAAAACTCTCCTTTCATGACTTGGGATCACACTGTGATATTCATGCAGTGCAGGGTTACTTTGAACATGCTTTTGTACCACAAAAATACACATTATTTCTATTGTTTTAGCTGCTTTTTGGCCACCAACATGTACATAAATGGTCACACAGCAGTGGACATGCAGCAGAGCTGAATAGATCATACCAGATGCCCCTGCCGTCTGGCCAGTCTCTGGCCATAAAGGCACATGTCAACAGTGGAGAGACGGGCTTGTCAAACAAGAAGTGGTCCTACAGGAGGGGAGGTGACGGAGGAAACAGAGGTAGAAGGATGTCAGAGTGGAGAAAGACTACATGAAACTACAGCCTCATAGTGGGGAGGAGAACAGCAGGCTTCACACACTAAAGGGACAGAGTGAGGATTCAACAAAGTGTTCTTTTAACGTGGCGTTTCCTCTCTCTGGGATGGGTTTCACTGAGCGATGTTGTCCTTACCAGATCCCTCTGGCATCAGGCCAGTCTCGGGCCATGAAAGCCGAGGTGAGTAATGGAGACACAGGCTTGTCAAACAGAAAGTGATCCTTCATGTGGTGCCGCGTGAAATGATCAGAGCAAAAACATCAGTAACTGACTGGGACTCATCTATATGCATAAGTACATTATGTGCATGCAGTCTATCTCATTTTAGTTTCTGCAAGGTGTCGTCCAACAGGTTCACCCTCTGAAACCCCAAACCAGATTTTCCAGTGTTGGTAACAGCTGTGGGCTCTTAGAGAAATGCTGTACATGCTGATTCCACATTTGATAAATGCTTGTAAAATAAATGAGAAAATACATTTCTTTAACTACCTTTAAATCATTTATTTAAATGCTTCATTAAAGTCAAATGAACTTTTATTGAATTTAAATTAACGTTTAGCCTATTGGTTGAAATAGAAAAAAATGCTGTGTTTGTGACAATAGCTGAAAATCCACTTTAAGGTGAATAACACAGAGCAGTGACACAACTGTGCTGCAAACATGGAAACTTATCCGGTCAAAATTCTGTTAAAACCAAAGCGTTATTACGCCACAAATACATGTAATGTCTGTTAAAATAATAATTAGGTAACACGACATTTAAACAAAAACTGCAGTGACTGTGCTCTGGCTAGCTAGAGCTAACATAGCTAAATTGGCTTATATGGTGTCCACATAGACAGCAAACTGGACTGGACTGTTAACACAGATGCTGTTTATAAGAAGGGTCAGAGCCAACTGTACTTCCTCAGGAGGCTCAGATCCTTCAACGTCTGCAGTAACATGCTGCAGATGTTCTATCACTCGGTGGTCTCCAGCGTCATCTTCTACGCTGTAGTGTGCTGGGGCAGCAGGCTGAAGGCAGCTGACACTAACAGACTTAACAAGCTCATCAGGAGAGCTGGCTCTGTCATGGGGGTTTAGCTAGAGTCTGTGGTGGAGGTGTCAGAGAGAAGGATGCTGAGGAAGCTGCTCAGCATCCTGGACGACACCTCTCACCCCCTGCATGCAACACTGACGTCGTGTCAGAGCACCTTCAGTCATAGACTGAGACCACCGAGGTGCACCACAGAACGCCACAGGAGGTCTTTCCTACCTGTGGCAATCAGACTGTTTAATTCCTCCCCTTTCTGCAGGGGGGATGTATAGTGAACGGACTTATTCAAATGATGTGCAATATAGGACCTGGACTTAGAATATCATGTGCAATCCTTACCTGGTGCAACAACTACACTAGTCACTTAGCGAATTACTGTACTGTACTTTATCTAGGCACTATTCTTCTCTTCGTTTTTGTACTTGTATTCTTATCTTTATTTTATTTTACTTTTATTTTTTATTTTTGGATTACTACTAACACACTGTAATTGTGCACATTTCAATAACCTTTGTTTACTTTAACTGTACTCTGGCGAAATTATTTCCTTTGGGATGAATAAAGTTGATCTTTATCTTTATCTTTATATAAGAAACTTTAGCTAAATAAGCTATGTTTCTTGCACTTTTGTATTTAAAACTATTTATTTTAACACCATAATCTGTTGGTAAGCTGTGTTTTTATGTAACATACACTGTAACAACAGTAAATGATGCAGCAACTAAATCTAATCACACTGGAGAAAACAGTACGGATGAATTAGTGCTGCTAAAAGCTAACTAGCCTAGCTGAGCAAAATAGTACCTCTGACTCCTGTGAAATTCACTAGATTCTATTGGCTTTAATTACCTTTATATCATATATTTCAATGTTTTGAATTAAGGGGAAGTTTATTAAACTTTACCTCATTAGTTCAGATAACCCAAAAGCTAAAAAAAAAAAACATGTTTTGCTAGTGGATGTTTTTCTGTTTAGCTTGTGTGTACTGAAATATGTTTTTTAGGTTTTGACAAAATTTGTGACAATGACTAATAGTCACCATTTAGAAGTATAAAATAAAGGTTTAATAACTTATATAATTGTTACGCAGTTTGGATAAGAGGTCTTGAACATCATTGTTTCTGCAGTTATTGTTTTCGATATATGAAAATGATGGTTTGGATCATTGTGTTATGAATTGACAGACCTCTCTAAAAGAATCCTATTTAAACCATTTAATTTTGATTAAGTGCTTTTCAGCTCTAATTAATGTACAAAAAACACTTTCATCATGTTGCATATTTCACATCAACATAAGAAATACTTGGGAATAATTCTCACAATTGTAATAACAGGTGTGTTGAGTATATAGACTGTCAGGGCCTTTAAAGGTAGAGAGATTAATCCTTTTAAAGTTATCATCCATACCAAAAGTTACTAATAAAAAATCACACGTATAAAGCAGATTAAAAGTCAGTAACTCACATCAATGAGCTGCTGCTGCTCCTTCTCCGTCATGTCTCCCAGGCTGTAGTAGCGTCCAGCCAGGTCTCCCTTCAGGCCGGCCAGGGCCATCACAGTCACCCGCTCCACCTCACGACGCTCAGCCCTCGAGCAGGCCGGGGGGAGGCTCAACCCGCGGATGCTACGCCCGGTCCGGACACGGGACGACAGGACGTAATTCTCATCAAACATGCCGTGGGTGAGCTGGAGATGGAGGATAAAGGTGAGAAATGAAGTGATTATTTTAGACGTGCAGGAACAGTAGATGGATGGACAGGGATGGGATTGTGGTACAACCTTGGAGGAGTCCAGGTCAGTGGGATGGATCATGGTTCTGGGGTCGTAGCCGTTATGCCTGTCTTTGATGATGGGGTCGAAGAGGTCAGCAAACACCTGGTGACAATAGCAAAGTCAGAGGTGGAAGTTTGTTTTCAGAAGTTCTAAAATGAACCATAAGACCTTTGAAAACACCTTAAATTGTAGGGACAGCTTACTATTTATAATTAAATATGTATATCGTAGTTAATAATGTAGGGTCCTAACCTTAATTGTGTTTTAGGTCCTAACCTAAAACACAGTTTAAGTTAGGACCCTGCATTATTTAAATTAATAGGTCATTTGTGCAGTATATAATGTTGTGGGGTTTTAACTTTTATATTGAAATTAATTAGCTACATTTGAGTTGCATGCAATATTATGGAGCCCTCAAAATAATATTTAGGGCCATAACTTTAATATTTAAAGTGGTGAGGCAGATTTGTATATTATATATAATACTGCAGGGTCTTGCTTGAAAAATGATAAACATGCACTGTTCTGCTTCCTCAGTATAATAACTTAGACTGAACCTCTGGTCTTTGTCTTGTGTTACCTCGTAGCTCTCCTCGTCACCAGCCACACAGCCCACCGTCTTGATGAAAGGGTGTCCGGGGTTGTCCACTCCGGTCTGGATGCACTGATCCAGGGTCCAGTTGTTGGGGGTGACCTTGTCCCTCAGTTTGGCATAAATGGCTGGAGTCAGAGCTGTAGCCATGCAGTTGTTGTGTTTCCTCAGGTCAGGGAAGTCAGAGCTACAGGAGAGAGAGAGAATCAAAGAGATGTAAATGCACCCAGTCTAATAATCCTGCTGATAGCGACAACCTGTCCAGCACTGTAATGCAGCCACCCACAGTGGGCATGTCAGGTGTAGGCTGAGGGTTCAAGAGTTGTTTACCTTTAAAACCACGAAGGTCAGTGTAGTTTTGTTTTTCTTCTTACAAATCTTGTGTAGAGTTACTCTTTAAATGTTCACAGACAATTCCAAATACTGCCTCAAGTCAAAGCAGACATGTTTTCATAACCAAATCATGCAACCCAACCCATGCGTATTTTACAAACTTACCTAACTAATAATTAAGGTTAAAACCCCACAATATTATACATGGAAAACCTAGCAAATCAAAAGATTGCCTTTAAGCAAGCATATTGGCAAGAGTCTATCATCAGTTATTGAAGGTATGTCGCTATGCAAGGCCTGTGGTGTTTTATTTTCTGTGGATTTTACTAGGTGAAAACTTCAAATTGAAATGTTCTGACAGGTCAAGTCTGTTGGGAGTCCAGTCTAAGGCCAGTCCTAATATTGATTTAGACCTTTTTCTGTTTGCTGCTCTCTATGTGACGTTAACAAGTAAATAGGAACTTTTCACAACATTATTTTTATCCAGCACATCCAGAGGGGGAAGGTGAAAAGCAGTGTGTGAAGTGTAAAAGAGAGTGAGTCAAAGGTAACTCAGATGTAACTTGAGAGTGTCACTGATCCTGCCGGACGTTGCCGTTCTATCCACCGTGACTCTCTCATACTCTCAGAAGTTCAGTGGCAGTGAGCTGATGCAAACCACACAGTACAATCCACAAAATGTGTTTAATGCTGTAGCCTTTATGGAGGCCTGACGCTGTACTTTGAACACATGAATGACTTCATAAACGCCACCCTTCACTTCTGTTCCGGAAAACCTAGCAGTGAGTCATCCTTCTGAAATGTGCATGTGAGGCACGTAGTCAGATTCTGTGTTGTCGAGGCTGATAATTATAGTGAGGACTGTTCACTGACTTATCGAGGCCGTCCATCCACTGCACTTACAGCTGTCTGTGCAGTCCTGTGTAATTTCTCATGAAGTAAAACCATCACATTTTGCCCCATTGTCCAGTATCAGTGGAGTTGCCCTGTCTTACCTGGGAGGATAGAGCTTCTTCTTGGCCTCAGCAGCCAGAGAGCCGTTTTCGCTCAACAAGAAGCCGCTGGCCACCGTTCCTGCACCCAAACTGGCCAACAGCACAGCCGTGTTGCGGCCAGAGATCAGACGTGTGAAAGAGCTCGCCATCTTTCTGCTAGCGGGGTAACTCCTGTAGCAAAAGAACTGCAACTAAAAATGACAGAAGAGACAAAGATTTGTCTATGAACTGTGTATGATTAGAGGCATTTCAATTCTCACTCATGCTTTACAGTCACAGGTGCACTCAACTTTCATCCAGTCATAGCTAACAGGGCCTCCACTATAACCTTCTCGTTACTGTGGCAGGCCACGGCACCATTTAATATGCAACAAACCCAATGAATTATGATGAAATCAACATAATTAGGGATGAAGTTAATCCACAAAACATTACACGTCAAGCTCTAAGATGATGAATTTTGACAGGAAACTTTGTGTCGTTGACCAACAGCTAACTGTCTTAACAATGTTGACCTCTGAGGGAGCACAGAACTGGATAGGGTGATTCTACACAATGTCACAGAAAGATGCGATACTGATGCTTAACTTATAAAACCTTCATTTTATGCTTTAAAAATCATCCTCTTCTTTTGCACTAAACTTAAAAGGTTTAAATACTACACTACTGCGCTAATTGCACTTGGACAGGTTTTGAGCTGCTAGCTTTAGCCAAAACTAATTTAGCTAGACTTTGGCAATTACTGAAGGTAAACCAGAATCTCCAAATGAAAATTTGTTATACTATTGTAATAACCTGATTTGCATTGGCATCAGTGTTTATTATTTTGTTAATATGTTGAAGTATGTGCTTACTGCCACCTGCCGATAGGATGTAAAATTGGGGGTGTGTGATAGTGTTTAAATATAAATAAGAGTAATTGAGTTCATAATACTTTTTCATAATGTTAAAAAGGAATAGTTCATTATTATATGCAATTCATGTGTGATTTAAAAAGAGAAAACTCAGGGAAATTGTTTGTATTAAAAACCGGAAGTAGGTGACCGGAAAACACACTCGGGGGAGACACAGCGAACACCGATGGCCGAGCACATGTAGATCGCCGCCGCGGGTAATTTCATGTCTGGACTTTATCTTTTGTTTAATGAGTGACACTTAAAAAGACTTTTGGCTGCGTGTAGGTTAACACCCGCTTATATGAGAGAGTTGGACTCCTGTTTATGGCTTAGAAAGTGTTTCCGTTTTA
>OMNN01097194.1:0-10668 GCA_900302755.1 Chromis chromis
ATATTGGTACTCTGCTGGAAAACCTTGGATTTTAACATCCATGTTGATGAGACTTAGACACCCAAATAAACACTGTCCCAGAACAAGCACACTCCCTCATGCAAATGGCAATCCCAAATGTCACTGGCCTACCCCTGCAGGAAAATGCACCCCACCACATGGCAAAAACATCAAACAATCAGGAACATATTGAGGAACATGACAATGGCCCAAGATGTTGATTTGACCTCCAAACTTCCTAGACCCCATTCTGATCAAGCATCAACAGGATGCAGTGGAACAAGTTTGATTGACAGAGGCCCCACTGCACAAGCCAGAGTACCCAAAGGATCCACTGCCAATGTCCTGGTGCCAGACCCCATAGGACACCCTGAGAGGTCCTCTTGTCCATGCCCAATGGTTCAGAGCATTTTTGACCACATAAGGGGGACCAACACAATATTAGGCAGGTGGTCGTAATGTTATGCCTGATTGGTGTATACCTTAATATATGAAATTTTATTTAGTTTTAATTTTATTTTATTTATGATGAATAGTTATCTAAAGTCTATGTTTTATAGAGTTTATATGGTCCTGTCACAGATAAATCGGTACTGGTGTCGATGTTGTCCAATTTGTGCAGAACATAATGCAGAAAAAGATGCTTGGGTTAAGTTTTCAACTCCACGGTTTACCAATAGAGAGAGCAGAGTATGAATCACAGCCAAGCAGATGGTGGTGTGGAGTCAAGTGGTGTCTTCATGGTGCATTTCTGACTAGTTTATAAATACATTCTTGGAACATTATTAAGCAATGACCAGATAATTGTAGCTTTTCAATATAACTCTTACAATTAGAGAATATTGGCCAGTGTATATCAATTTTTAATTTCTTTTTAAAATTGTATTAACTTTATTAATCCCGAAATTCGGGAAATTGTCTTTTCGCATATCCCAGTTGGAGTCAGAGCTCAGAGTCAGCCCCTGGAGCAGTTAAGGGCCTTCCTCAAGGACCCAACAGTGACCGCAATGGGGGTTCGATCCTCTGACCCTCTGATCCGTAGTCCAGAGACTTAACCATTGCGCCACCACTGCCCCAAAGATAATTATTTTCCTTAAAATCGTCATTGGCATTGGTCAGACTCAAAGCTTTTATTTATAGCTGACATTATACTCGTAGTTTCAGTCGTAGCATCTGGTCTATAGCTGACATTCAACCGTCTTTCTAGCCCTGATTTTTTGTGACTTGTGGAGCTGAATTTAGCCATAAATGCATGAACAGTACCCTAGTTCAAAAACTTAAAAAGTAAAAATTGTACACAAATACGTGATTTGAAAAAGGAAGCAAAAAAAAGGAAGTCGACAGTGGAGGCACACAAAGAAGACAAACTATTTACTTGATAACATCAGTTTATCAAATTAATTTATCAGTGCTGCACAACTTGCTGCTGCCCACATCTCTTTAAAAGCACTGAATAACTCAGATCTTATCCGAATGCAGTCATGGACACTTCACATGATAACAGAGGGGTTCTGTGTGCATGATTTATTTTCAGTAGCCATGGGTGTAATGCTTTTGTGTCATGATGTGTTTTCTGTTGAGCTAACTTTTGTTGCTTAGTTAATTTGTCCTGATTTAGTTTCTACTCTTACTTTGTCCATTCCAATATTAATCTTTTTTCAATAAATTTAGAGTTAATCGGTTTCCATTTTCAGGAGACGACATCCTATGTATGCGTGAAAAGTGAGGCACAAAATCAAGAAGCTTCCCTCAGTGTCGGCTTTCTTTAATGTGATAATTTAGCACTGATGGGACAAGGCTTGACGTCAGCGCAAACGTGAACAAGGCGTCCTTTCATTCCGTGCTGACTGCAGCAGCCCTTAGGATCAAATGCCAGCGATTGAGGGGCAGATATGCTCACACTGACCACTTTGTGCTGCCGGTGTCTCCTGAGTGCTCAGGTTCAACTTGCCCTGGGGCTGTTTTGTCATGCATGACATGATAGCGCAGCACTGACACGAAGAGCTATCTGAGGGAAACAGGAGAGACGAGCCTTTAGTCAAGGAGCAGAGCACTGTTTCATACCTATGCACACCAGTACGCAAATATGAGCACTTTTAAAAGCTATATTTCAGTTTGAACCTCAGTAAAATATATGTTTCTGTTGCAGAATATGTAAAAAAAAATCAGTCTGCCAACAGGTAACTTTGCATATTTCTCATGTTTAAAGTGTAATGTTTAACTGCACTATCAGGCAGATAATAATGTTTTAGCATATGCAAGTACCTCCCCAGGAAATCCTCGTAGTTTCAATCGTAGCATCTGGACTTGCTTGAGTTAACTGGAAGACGTTCCACCTCTCATCCAAGAGGCTTCATCAGTTCTAAACTGACTGGTTGGGAGTTCCAGATTTTATACTCTTCAGGAGCCATTAACACTATTGAAGCTCCAGTCTGCTGGGTGTGTGTTGTGCCTCGCCTCATTATGCGAGTCGTTGGGTCCTTCCCTCTCACAATGGGTTTCGTTAGGGTTCTTTGTGGCCAGGTGTAAATGGGTTCTGTTCTTCCTGGGTAGAGAATGTAAAACTGCATTGTATACTGGTGAGAGGTGGTGTCACAAGCCTCCCCCTCTGTTTAAAGATGTTTTTTTTCCAGTTTAACATAGATGGCTTCCTTCACCCCCCCCCAAGCCATCTATGTTAAACTGGAAAAAACATCTTTAAACAGAGCCACAAAGGGCCCTAACAAACCCCATTGTGAGAGGGAAGGACCTAACGACTCGCATAATGAGGGGAGGGGCAACACTCAAACACACAAATAGTGTTAATGGCTCCTGAAGAGTATAAAATCTGGAACTCCCAATCAGTCAGTTTAGAACTGATGAAGCCTCTTGGATGAGAGGTGAAACGTCTTGGACAAACTCAAGCAAGTCCAGATGCTACGATTGAAACTACGAGGATAACCATGACCTGGATGACTGAGAACCTTCAGACATCGCCCCAGGAAAAGACTCAACTACAACATTACCGACTAGCCATATTCTTTTATCCATGAATAGTTTTCCCTCTTCATCTCCTACCCTTGAAGTTAAATGTATATGAAAGTCTATCTGGATAAACGCACAAACTGAGCACTCAAAATGCAAACGTATAAGCTCAAATTGATTATCTTGAGTTAATCATTAGGCCTCTTCTGTCTCTCAACCAGCCCGACTCATCAGTGGAGCCCTTCTTCAACTCTGTGGTTCAACAGCTGGGAATTCCTGACATCTTCTCCCTCCAGATGTGCGGTGCTGGACTGTCTGCCAGCAGCGCAGCCGACCCTCCGGGCGGCAGTCTTGTGAGTAGTCAGGAGGGGGGATGGCGCTTCTTACATTTTATATGATCTCTGCCTCTAATTCTGTTTTCTTGCAGTAGTTTCTATCTGAAGCTTTATAGCGCTGAAATGCGGTTGAGCAATCTTCAGCTCAGACTAAATAAAATCGCTCGCGGATCAGACAGAGTGCATTTTAGGGACATAATAGCTGGTGTCCTCCCTGTTAATGTGTCTCCTCTTTGGAAGCCTGGTCTAGCTAGAGTGGTGCTAATTAAGCTAAGATAGCATCCTGCTGAGAGCAAGTCTGTCGCTGTTATACATGCGACCTCAGTGCCTCGCTCGCTGCATCTTCATCATGTGAGCCACTGATGCAGACAGATGGATAAGATGGCAGGGTGCTTGTGTCTGTATGTGTTTATTGACTGCAGTCTGCCAGAATGCGAGCAGAAGGATAAACATTTGCTAAAGTGTAAACTCTTGTTGGATATTTCATGCGTCACACTTGACCCAAATGTTTTTCCGGTTCCTTTCTTAGGTAATGGGCGGGGCTGAGCCGACTCTGTATCGGGGGTCGGTGTGGTACACGCCTATAATAGAGGAGTGGTACTACCAAGTGGAGGTTTTAAAGCTGGAGGTTGGAGACCAGAACCTGAATCTGGACTGCAAAGAGGTGAACTTCAAACACTGTATTCCTTCTCTGATTGTCTGCACCTCACTCTACTCTCTAGCATGCTAAAATGGCCAATAAACAGTATCTTTGTTCTAAACAGACACATAATACTGGTTGTACAGTGGAAACAGTTAGTGTTCATTCTTGAATGAGATGATTGTGTCAAGGTTAAAACACAGAAATGTAACAGAATCCAAGTAGCAGTACAGCACTGAAAGTAAACCAGTTTGTCTGCCTGTGAAAGAACTTCCTCATTTTATATTCTTTTGTTGACTCAAGGTCTTCCATAGGAGCCTGTTGAACCAAGGAAGCCCTACTGCATTTCACTCTTTCTCGCTTTCTTTCAGTACAACATGGATAAAGCTATAGTTGACAGTGGGACGACACTGCTGCGACTTCCCGTCAACGTCTTCAATGCGGTGGTAGAAGCCATCACACGCAGCTCTCTGGTACGCTGCTTTCTCTCCACAGACAATGATGAAACATGTTGTCAGAGCAAAGGGATGCACACACTCACTGTTCAAGGGCGTAGTAGCTTTAAGTGGAAGGATCGGGAGTTTTTCTGCTGCAAAAATAAATGCTTCATGCCTTTTGTTTATTTACTATTCTGCTTTACGCATTTTTCACCTTTTGAAAGCGCACACAAACTGTTCTCAAGGTTAATTTGAACGTTTTCAATTAATCTGCCCGCATCCTTGTGGATGAATCCCAAGTGGGAAAATGAAAGAGATCATCAAAACCTGTTTTGATGCCGTACTGACCTTCTGTTTCTGTTTATCTTTCACTCTGCCTGTCTTCCTCTGTCTCTCTTTGTCTACTTTCCTGTCTTTTTTCTCTTTGATTCAGATCCAGGACTTCTCTTCAGGCTTCTGGGATGGCACCAAGCTTGCATGCTGGATGAAGGGAGAGACCCCGTGGAGGTTTTTCCCTAAGCTGTCCATCTACCTAAGGGCCACGAACACCAGCCAGTCCTTCCGCATTACCATCCTGCCTCAGGTACCTCAGCACATAAACACAAAGACAAGTCTTACTCTAGAGCAGGGGTGTCAAATCCTGGTCCTCGAGGGTCACTATCCTGCATGTTTTAGATGTTTCCCTCTTCCAACACACCTGATTCAAATGATCAGGATCGTTATCAGGCTTCTGCAGAGCTTGATGATGAGCTGATCATTTGAATCAGGTGTGTTGGAAGAAGGAAACATCTAAAACATGCAGGATAGTGGCCCTCGAGGACCAGGATTTAACACCCCTGCTCGAGAGCTACTGCATAAAACTAAGATATACTCATCACTTGGTCCTCATTTCTTTTCGTCTTGCAGCTGTACATCCAGCCCATCACAGACGTGGACGGCACGCTGGACTGCTTCCGTTTCGGAGTGTCTTCATCAGCTAACGGCCTGGTGATTGGTGCTACTGTAATGGAAGGCTTCTACGTGGTGTTTGACCGCGCTCAGCGGAGGCTGGGCTTCGCACTCAGCACCTGTGCAGGTGAGGCCATAAACAGGGTGTGGTGTGCTGATAACTCCCTAACAATGGTAAAAGTCTTAATACATGTAAATATTACTAAGACTATGTAAATATTATTTTAGGCTTCTGACTTCAACAAATGTATTCACTGTATATTTTGAAACAATAGTTCTCAAAGAGCAAACATGCACAATGTTTGTTGCCTAGTGATAATTTAATTTCCATACTTAATATACTATAATTGTGTGTGACTTTATAAAGTCAGAGTTTGATCATTCACATAAGAGAAGACTGTCTGCACAAGAAAAGGGCTCTGTTCGTACTTGGTCATCATCGTGTCTTAGAAAAACCATGAGAACACTTCAGATCATATCGACTCCAATGAGGCCAGACTCACGCTACAGGAGTTATAAAATCTGCAGAAAACACAGATTTTGAAATTGGTTTGCATCACGCACATAAAGAGAAACTTCAGATATTTTCTCTGATCTCAGACATGAAAACACCACAAGATTTAAAAGAAAATAGTGTCACATCACACACCACAGGCTATTATGAAGACGATCATGCCACAGGGACCAATCAGGGATCAGGGCCCCTCCTCATGTGATCTCATGAGGAAACAGATGTAAATAAAACAGACAGCGGTGCATCGGCAAGCTGTAAACGCTAATAATACTTTACAGTGAGAGAAAAACAACAGCTGAAGGCTAAACAAGGATGGGAAAATGGTTGGGAACATGTGGTCAAAACATGGTTTGTTAGATTTTAGTTGTAAAACCCGTAGCGAATGTTAACCTCAAGGACTAGAATGCTTAGCGTTGCTCAGTTACAGAGATAATAATAATAACCATGCAGATTCTTGCTCCTAAATATGAAGAAGTAGCAGTAAATGCACTCAAAGTATTATACCTTCTATTTACTAATTTATTTATTTTTTATTACCTTTATTAATCCCCTTAGGGAAATTTAACCCATCCTACTATACATACAGGTAGCAGGAGCAGTGGGCTGCCACGGTGCAGCGCCCGGGGAGCAGTCAAGGGTTAAGGGCCTTGCTCAAGGGCCCAACAGTGGCCGCAGTCGGGGTTCAATCCTCCGACCTTCTGATCAGTAGTCAGAGGCTTAACCTGTTGCGCTACCACTGCCCCATCAATTTATGAGGTACTTGTGTAAAAAATACAACATGCAGATGACATGTGGATCCCTCCCAGTTGTTTAGAGCACCAAATATTAAAGCTTTTGTGAATGGGCTGTCGTTTGAGTCTCTTGTGTGGTTTCAGCTGCTGGGAGAATCAGCAAAATGACATTCATCTATAGCAGATGTTACTGAGGGAACTTAGACATGTGATTTATAACAGGAAGGAAAATTAAATTCCAGAAGTTGTTTCAAGTGTCTTGGTTAATTTGTAACTTACTGACGAATGCTTCCGGGTTCACTGACTAAAAACGTAATACAATATCCTGCTCTCCATAACCCAAACAGCAACGGTTAAACCTTAAACAGACAGACCTCCCTGTAGGTCTGTATAAGTATGTGGTTGGGCAAGGCTTTCTGCTTTCATCTTAAAGTATAAAGATCACTTTTCTTCTGTATTAAGCAAACACACTCTGGGCAGATGTAGGCTGAAGGTTAGGCTTAAGGCTTGTGACGGTAGGTTTGCCAGGTCTACTTCCTGAACTGGCGGGTAGAATCCAGACAGAACTTCAGCTGCTGATGTGCATGTGATTAAAACTGATACTTTCAGTTTCAGTGAATTACTTCACTGCCTGTCTAAAATAAGTTGTTTAAGAATCTGCGATGTGTACAAATGAACTGTTCCCATTCATGTGTATTCATTATTACCAAAACTCCCTCTACACCCTTTACACTTTGCTCCATAGGTTTACAGTTTATATTCAGCAGTTGCTAACTTTTGTAATAAAAAGTATACAGGAACATATTTTTTAAAATAAATTTTAGATATTCGTTTTAGCTTTTGGTGGGGCAGTGGTGGTCTAGTGGTTTGTAAAGCGAACTTGTAACCGGTGGGTCGCCGGTTCGAGCCCCCGGACTGGCAAGAGGTTGAGGTGGGAAAGTGAGAGTGACCGCTTGTCCCAGTCACCACCACTGTGGGCCCTTGAGCAAGGCCCTTAACCCCTGACCGCTCCCCGGGCGCTGCACCGCGGCAGCCCACTGCTCCTAGTATGTATAGTTAAGGTTAACTTTGAATAGGATGGGTCAAATGCAGAGAAGGAATTTCCCCAAGGGGATCAATAAAGGTTAGATTATATATAAAACTCATGTAATGCTACTCTTTTATCGCTCTAACTTAAAACTGTTTTTGGGCATTGCTCCTGTCATATTTTTATTCACTGTGACCTCATTTTTCACTGCAATGTAAAGTTCAGCACCTCTATGGAAACAGCACAACCATGACTAGAAGCATAAAGAACTCAAAAATGTCTGTTGTGCAGTATTGCATCGTTATAATGCCATAAATGTGTTACCAATACTGGAAATTAAATGGTCACTACATCTATATTATTCATTTGCTTCCATACTTGTCTCCTAGTTGCACTTTGTAAACACAGCCGCCTGCAGTTCAGCTAAAAACAACTTTTGCCATGTGACATCTGGTGTTGCAAAGGAGTCACTGATGGCTTTACTGCAAACAGTTTGTTTGCCATTAATGTTAATCTGTAAATGAAACGTAGAATAAAGTGACTTTGATTAAATATCACAATTTGAGGCTTCAGTTTTCCAACAGAATGGTACTTAATTAGTTCAAAGACTATAAGAAAGTTGAAAATCCAACAATTCTTTAGTTTTTTAAAGTTCCTAGTTTTAAAGAAAAATTTTAAATAAATAAAAAAGCAAAATGACAGCATTACATGCCTTTTAAACCCGCTGGCAGGTTTTGGGGTTCATGAGGTTTATGTTGTCATTTAAGTGACCTATTGTTGTGATCACATGCCAATGAGTCAGTCTCAACTGCAACCGTGTTCTGTTTCTGTGCAGCGAGCGGTGGAGTTGCTCTGTCGGAGATCGCGGGACCCTTCTCAGCAGCGGACGTGGCGGCCGACTGCTTCGCCGGCACGCTGAAGGACCCTCTCCTGTGGGTGATCTCCTACACCCTGATGGTGGTGTGCGGCTTGATCCTCATCATCCTGCTGCTGCTGCTCGTCCTGCCCTGCAGACGCAGAGACCGCTCCGGAGAGATCACAGACGAGTCCTCGCTGGTCCGCCATCGCATCAAGTGACTGAGAGGAAAGGGACGGGCGAACACGGTGAGCAGGCAGGAGGACAGCGAGCGGAGCCCGTCCACGACTGTGGAGAAGGGGGTGATGGTGGACATGCACCGACCAGTGACACTCGACTCTGAATGTCTGACTGACTTAAGACTGCACTCATCAGCTTGGCCCATGGAGGTAGACACACAGACAGATCAACTGCCTCTTAAAGGGAAACCCCCACCCCAGAACACTTCTTAAAACAGCTGCTGGTGGTGAAGCTATGCTTCCAGTTACCTTTGGTGTCAGATCTTTCTTATTCTCACTGATAATTTGTCAAGTATCTGCTTTAATATAGAGAAAGACATCCATCATAGACGAACAGGTGCAATTTATTCACTCGCCATAGCTTTTAAAGACCATAATGCCTTGAAGCTTCTTAGTAATGGCTATGATTTCTCTGGAAAGACACGTATGCTGACAGTGTTGCCCTTCCTGCCTACGTCCACTGTAACAGAGAGCAGTTTGTGAGAGCACTCAAATCAAGTTCAGACTTACCGGTATTCACTTTAGGGCTGTTAAAAGGTATTCTGGGAAATGCAGGACATCACTAACACAGGAGAGAGAACCAAACTATGAAACAATGAAGCAATCATCATCATAAGGATAGGTAACTGTGGAGTTATAAATAGTAACTGCACATTCCTGATATCCAAGCAAACAGAGTATCTAAGAGGAGACAGCCTCATTAAAGGTGCAACCAACAGATCTTTCACATAGCTTTTTTTAAATCCAATGCCAACTCTGATCAGCTCTGAAGTTCCAGGAGTCTTCTGTGAGGTAAAATGATTGCCTGTGTATATTGAAGTTGAGGGGAAAAGCTGCTCTAATAACCACTTTTACTAGTTACACATGTTTACAGCGCCTGTAGTGCCTTTTGGTCTCAGCAGTTTGAGACTTACTCTGCTGAAATGCACTTTGTTTCTGAAGTTGATCAAAAGTGTGACGTAAAACGACCGATCAATATCTCTCAATCGGATATGCAATTTGTTGTATTAATGTAATTTATCTAATTTTGCGTACATGCAGCTTTATATTTGAATCTTTTTTGAATGTGATTGTATTATTATTATTCCAAATCTTTGCTTTTTAGACTAGATGTTCAAGGGTGTTTCTACTGCACATTTTACACTAAATTAGAAGCCAAAGGATTTCTGAAACTGACACACTTCCTAGGTATCTCTAGACTACAGTCAACTTTCTACAAAAGCTGACTGAGCTGTTAGCAATAAAAACGTTATTGAATGTCATTTTGCAGAATCTTCACACTAGTGACAGTTTGTTTTATAAAGTCAGTTATACGGAGGCTGTGCTGCACAATCAGTCTGAAAACGTGTTGATTTTGACGACCCAAGCGGTCTGTACGTCACCGTCTGCCAAAATTTAAAGTTGTAAAATTGCTTGATTTACGGTACACTTGAATCCTTGAATGTTCACTTATTTATGGGTGTGTCTGTCTGTGCCAAAATTCTACTTGTGCTGTAAATAAAATGACTTAAATAAAGACGTAAATCATTTTTGAAAGGAATAAATATTTTGGGAGTCGGCAGGACAAATGTGGTGTGGTTTGTGAGTAGGGGTGGGCATCACAGGGTACGATATAATACGCAATACATGGCTCACAATACCAATACTATCGATACTATCACACGATACTGCGATAATCGATATATTGCAAGACAAGCACATAACAATACATCACAATATCTATAACTGAAAAATACAAAATGCCTGTAAAAAGGTTAAGTTCAGTATTTATTGTTTTACTGTAATTTGGCGTCACTTTAACTGGATTTGACACAAATTTGGATGAACCACTGAACAAAAATGGGTCCACACTCTGGACTTAAACGTGGATGGGGCGTCTCTTACGGTAGCGTTGCTGTCCTCCATTATACCTGTACAAACTCTTGGGCCAATTCATTTCCGCTCAAGTCTCCCTCATTCATGTGATAAACGCCACCG
>OMNN01097197.1:0-17848 GCA_900302755.1 Chromis chromis
ATCTGACAGGGAGGCAGGACATGACGCACAGCTGCACAGTCAGAGTGACGTTTGGATGTTACATGCTACTTATCACTGAAGTCAACTATAGACTTGATAAGGCAGGTAGAAAGGGTGTGTGTGTGTGTGTGTGTGTGTGTGTGTGTGTGTGTGTGTGTGTGTGTGTGTGTGTGTGTGTGCATAAGAAGGGAGGACATACACCTTATTTACCTCAAACCGAGACATTGATGTTGGTTAGTTGTTGCAACGGCAGCTGAAAGAAAGAAAGAAAAATAGAGTTAAAATTACATTCAGCCTGCTTTATGATCTAGTAAAGTCATATAAATATTACTAGATCATTATTAGATCATTATGTAGTATATTAATCAGGAGGCGTTCAGCTTTAAGGTGAAATACTGACCCTGATGAACACAAATTTCATGTTATTTCTCACTGACAAAAGTGTCACCTTTTACAGATTTATGGCATTCCAATCCAATTTTCCTTCCTGAAAGCAGAATCACTTTTATGCAACAGAAGTGAGCACACCCCTGTGTAATATTACTTAAGTGTCAAAAAAAAAAAAAGGTTAGATGTACACTGAGTTAGCTGATGGTGAGGAAAGAGGATGACAAACAAGGTGCTACCACCTGTTAAACTATACAAAAAGCAATAGTATTGATTGCATGATCTCAGTTACCCTAAAATCCAGGACTCAGGTTCAATTCATATTCATCCACACTCAACCTCATATAGATAGCAGGTGGTCTAGATGCAATTTAATGGTTAAGATAACTTGACTTTTAGTTCCTACCATCGTACGTATAAGTCACTGAATCCAGTCTGGATGCAAAGCGCCCACTTCTCTCAAAGTCAACACCTCCAGTTTGCATCGCAGGCTTTCAGTGTCAAGTCAAACATGACATAACCTAGACAACTCTTTTCTTCTCGACCTCTATGACATTATCAGATATTTGAAAGCTCCCCCAGAGCCACTACATAAGATTGTACCACTGATGACAGATTATAACCCCAATGATGAGTAGAGCATATTCTGTATATTTTCTAAATAAGAGTGTTCTATTTCTTATTTCATTCTATTTTTCTATTGGTTACTTTTTGTTACTTGTTACTTCTTATTTTGTCTTTCTTACATGCTGCTGGAAACTTAAATTTCCCTGAGGGAGTCATCCCAAAGGGATCAATAAAGTTCAGTCTAAGTCTAAGTCTAGTCTAGAGATGTGCAAAGTTGGTGGATCGCCCCTTTAACGGATGGCCCTGCTGCAGTTTCAGAAGCACACATCAAACAAACACTTTCCTCCTCTGGTATTCGTCGTATTGATTTAGCTCTCATAAGATTATTACACTGCTGCTCAATGTTGACTATATCTGTCAGTTACGAGCTGCAGTAGCTCAGGGGGACAGGATGTGGTGAGCAGCACAGATTTGTGTACGAGGAGTCAGTTTGATCTGTTGTAATTCCTGCTGTTCTCCAACAGAAATTTAAAACACACATGGATTATTAAACTTTCCTTCAGGCCATAATAGTCAATACAATCTATCATTAAACTTTATTTCTGTGCAAATGCAACATAGAAACTGTCACACTAAAAGTTTTACCCACATTTAGTATATGATAACTTTCAAGTTATCAGACACAACCACAACTGGATGTTGATTCTGACAGCAGCACAAGGTCTCAAGCAAGATGTATGAATGATGTTTGAGTACACCATTTTATGCACATACAGTACACCATGAGACACCAAGACTAAAACCACCTGCCTAATATTGTGTGATTCTGCCAAAGCTCAGCTGAAGGTGTTCTGTGGGGTCTGGTATCGGGACGTTAGTACCAGATCCTTTGGGTCCTGTAGTTCGGGCCTACATGGATCAGGCATGTTTTGGCATATCAAAAAGCTCAATCAGGTTGGGAGCTTTGTGCTTTTGGTTGTGTTCCTCCAGCTATTTTTTTGGTGTGGCAGGACGCCTTGTCCTGCAGGGAGAGACTGCTATCTGAGAGTGCTGTGTTGAACAATGCTTAGGTGGGTGGTACGTGTCAAAGGAACATCCACATGAATACCAGAAACGAAGGTTTTCCAGCAGAACATTACATTCTAACGAGATGTTCAACGTTACTCACTTCACCTGTCAGTGGTTTTAATGATGCGGCTGGTGGATGGAAGCTGGCATTTATAAAACAACATGGTGAGAATATAACTCATACTTGAGACCATAATTAGTTTTTCTGAAGGGATGATATAGTGAGACATGAGCAGAAAATCCAGTTAATAGAAACATTCACAGAACCCATATTTTCAGTTATGATGGAAATTTTTCTCTCATATTTAAATATATGAGTGTGTTATTTTATTATTTTAATAACAATGTTCTAAAGTAAAAAATAAATGATTGCCTTTACAATGTTTGATAGTGATTTACAGTATCTGTGTTAATGACGGTTTGCAGGTATGTGTGACTAATTAATGATCGACAGGGTGTCATAAATAGACAGCGGTCTCTTCTACTCTTCTACTAAAGACATGTTGATATGTCACAGCAGAAAAAGCACTGGTGTAAATGATAGAATAATGAGAGCTTAATCCCATTTAATTGTTTCAGTTCTAGGATCCTGAAATGGTGTATTCTGGCTCACTGTTGTAGAAAACAGCCATCGATAATGTGATTGGTAACACCTTCCTTCTATCGAGCTGTGAAGCAGGAGGGGCCTCTAGTTAGAGAAGGGTTTTGTCCTCATGCTGTAGTCCTTTTTCAAAAACAATATCCTCTGTTTTAATACATAGAGAAGCACAGGATTCTGTTGAATTTAATTATTTCCATTTTGTTTCTGAGGAAATCCTGTTTTGTTGGTCAGTTTGGCACGGCACACAGGTAAACCCAATACAATACTCAGAGTCTGGGTGACCATTGCTATAGTGAAGAAACCGTTCAGAGGCACAAATCAGAGTGGAAGCAAATTAAAAGCACTTAATAATTAAATTCGAGAACAAAACATGCAGCATAATTCACTAAAATGATGCAAAATCAACCCAGTGAAAAAAAATTTAGGCTGCAGACTCAGAATAAAGTAATCTTTAGCTTTCACTTGACATTAGTCCATGTCAGAGTTTTAAATTCCCTCTCTGGTTGTTGATTTAACCCATAGAAATGAATCTCTGTGTGTCAAAGTTACACATTTTGAGGTTTTTACATTAAAAAAAGATCCCTTCATGCCTTAAAATGTCTTAGATACAACTGTTCTTTCCTCTACAATATGCAGATCTTTGAGGTCCCTGCCTCTCTCACCATCCAGCCTCCCTGGCTCGAGAACACCAGCTCACCTACAACTCTGCTCAAACAATGTAACGTGACTCAATGGTACACAATGGCAAGTTGTAATATGAGAACAAGATTAAGTACAGATTCTGAAGAAGAATTATGATACAGAAAATCCAGCTCTGCAAGTTGACAGGATTGGTTCTTTAGGTTTGTTACGTATGGAACTCTAGATGTCTGAATCTGCCATTGCTAAACTTCATTTTCACGGTTGAAATGCTCAGCCATGGTGTTGACTGCTTATTGGAGGTCAAAGTGAAAGTCTCCCCAAGTTTTCGGTGAAAACTTTTAATCACAAAATCACTTTTATTTTTTTTTACTTTTTTTGCATCTGAGTGATGATTCAACCTGGAGACTTTCTTCAGGCCCATCCAAACTGCAGAAGCGCTCAGAGTGTGAGTCATGTAACTGTCTATGGGAGAAATGAATGAATGGGACTTTTACTTTCAGAACAAGGCAAACCTGATATAGCTTCCTCCACTTTACAAATGCATGACAAATCTGAAGTCTGCTGTGAATAAAGCCTATTGTTGACATATCAAAGTTGGAGGATTATACTGCTTTGACAGAACTATGATCATTTCTAGTTTTAACTACAGTAGATTAATCCTTCGTCATTTTTTAATCTTTTGAAATTCAACGTAATGCTGTATTCTTTCTTTCTTCTGCCTCCAAGGAAAAAAAGTCTTTCTCATAGCCTGAAAGCTCTCTGCTTCCTGTAATGCTCCACTACAATCTGCCAGAGTTTTTTTGATCAAAACTCTTTACAGTTTCAAGATGCTTTTTGGCAGTGCAGAGCAGAAACACGACTATGAAATGTTGGTCAGTTTTTCAAGGTAATCTACCACTTCTCGAAATAGCGACAGCCTGCCTTTTCTCTGATGTGAGTTGACATTTAGCTTCTAGGATGACGAGTTCCTCAGCAGCGTTCAACCACAGGCAAAAACCTGTCTGAAGTGTTTATTTACTACTGAGGACATTTCGACCCCTCAGATGTTCGTAATACCTTTATTGATGACTGCTTCACATGTAGTCGTAAATGGTCTGCAATTATATAGCGTCTTTTGAACCTTAGCTGCGTTCTGCAAAACTCTTGGGGTTCAGGGTCTTTCCCAAGGACACAAAGGGCCAAAGATCCAACTGCCAAACTTGTGATTCGTGGACAAGCCGCTCTACCAGCTGAGCCATAGTTGTAACTGGGATACTGGTGCTGTACATGCTTATTAAAGTCATTAGTTACTTGTGTGATTTTCTGCAGTGGCTATTCTGAAGTGTGCTGTGAGGAAGGCCCTACTTATAGGCCTAATTGGCGAGTTTTCAGATGCTAATGAATGCCTAATTACCTATAATAATTACTACTTCATTAAAGGCAGGTGGATTAGGAAGGTCAATCACCTAAGAGTTCATGATAAACATGCAGAAAACATCAGTTGTAAGACAAATATACAGGTTGGCATCTATTCTATACTCTGTACTGGCTGCAGCCACTCAAAAGGTCACATGCATGCAGTGTGAGTTGAACCCCCAACCCTGGCACAGCAGAGCAGGTAATGATTAACAATCTGTAAAGCGGCGTCCTTCTGAAATTCTCCAATCAGCCATCGTAAAGTGAACACCCAAGGCGTCTTCTGATGTCGTCTTTGTGGTGACGCACAGCAGATAACAGATAGACTTGTTAGAATCCAGGCTGATAAGACCCGCAAAGAGTTCGAGCAAGACCTACAACACCAGAAATACACTGTGGGAAAATGTGATTCACAACTGCAAGCACACACATGCACACACCTCCACACACAAACACCTCTATGAATCATTAGTATTAATATAGGTATGTCTTCTACAGTCACTTTTTCAATAGGATAATAAAAAAAAAAGAAATAGTTACTGAAAAAACACATTGTGTTGTTTTTATTTCGTACAGATTCAATAAATAAGATATATTAAATAAATAAGTAAGTTTCAGAGGTGCTGGTTGGGAGATGTAATTTGCTTTGGACTAGACATTTTAAACAGTTTTCTTAATCAATAACTAGGCACATTATTAATAGATATTCGATTAATTATTAAAATGAATGACGTACAGTTTGTCCATGTGCTAATAAAGCCATTGGACATGGACACGTAGTGTTTGTCACAGAATCAGCTCACTTGTATTTCCCACACAGCTGCAGGAATAATGTGCCAATAAATTTGGACTTGGTTTCTACACATAAAACTGGCTGGAAGTCATTAACTGAAGTCTCTGTCATGGTGGCCTATTGTTAGCCAAACACCCACAATGCTCACGGCTACTTCATCCATCTAATGATCTAAATTAAAACACAACAAAACTAAACTAACGACCACAAAAGCACTCATTTAACAATCTGTATTTGAACATTAACATTCCCATGCTTCTTTGCGCCAACATGGAACTGCCCTTAGTCCAAGCAACCATCTCCTCGAGTCGCTACAGTATTAGTCTCGCATAGCCAAACTATTCTGCATTACACAATATAATGCAATGTAGGGGGAAAAATACTCTGGCTTGTTTGTCTTTCTTAAACCAATCACAATCGTATAGGGAGCTAGGTAAAGAATGTATGCTGCAGCATTCTCTCAAAAGAGTGACAGGGGAATTGTTTTGGTGGAACATTTGCGCACAGGGAAGCCAGCACTGTAATTAAAATGGTAAATTCAAAGGAAAAAAAAAAGCAGGGCTGGTTTAATGCACGATCCAAAGCCTCTGCAAAACTTGAAATTTTCAGTGTGGTAGGCTGCTATCCAAAGGTGGTTTTTGGATTTAAAAAAATACTAAAAATGAAAAACACAGTCAAATGCAGACTCATGCCCATGATTTACATTCAGTGAGTCAGACTACTACCGTAATAGAAACAGCAAAAGAGCTGCCGACATGCAGTCATGCATGTTCCTCGCCTTATCGGTTTATACATTTTAAATTAGTTAAATTATTAACAGCAAATATTCGATCAAGAAATAATCATTAACTGCCACACTTTGGACAGGGCAATGCTAACTATTTCCCCCATTTCTAGTCTCTGTGCTAAGCTAAGCTAACTGGCTGTTGAATCTAGCTTCAGACAGAAGGAAGGAATAGACAATTGGACGATATTCATTTATCAACATTAATGAAGATAATTGAATAAGTCTGTTTCCTCAAAATTTAAACGGTTGTTTTTCTACAGCACTTGCTTTTTTGTGTGTGTTCAAAACCAGCAGCACAGCATTTAAAAGCCAAAATGTCAAACCTCCGGTCTGTCCTGTTGGACCACCTTTCTGTCAAGTCAGAGGACATTACTTAAATAACTCTGACTTACAGTTCCTGGAAAATTATCCTAATCCAAGTCTTCAATCTAAAAATTAAAGGTACACGTTATGAAAACTTACATTTTGTCCCCAAACTGATGCAAATCCCCACAATGTGACTGTGCAAACAGATTTAAGTCATCACAACACACGTAATACACGTCCTCCCACACACACTTGCAATCTGAAAACTGAACAGCTTTGACAAATGGTATAATTTCTGTGGCTGGACGGCACAAGCCTCAGCCAGCGTTCAGAACAGTAATTACACTACACTGAAGAAATGCTGCTGATAAATGAGGTCTGACTTTTTGTCACTAGTCAATACAAGCCCAGGTTGTTGTTTTTTTTTTGGTTTCAAAGCCTCCACTTCTGCTCACCAGTGATTTCTGATGAAGTGACAAGACAAATACAATTTTTTTGTCAAATTACCAGTGAGTCATGCAGGCAGACAAAAGCAGATTTAGGCACTGGCTCTGCAAATGTTTGCAGATCAAACAGCCTCACATGGTGATGGATGGATACGGCGGCTCAGGCCTGGAGCAGGCTGCCATCTAATGGCCACAGAGAGGATGGACATCCCTGTTTATCTGGGACAAACTGATGACACTGAAGAATTCCCAAAGTTTCCCACGGCAGAGAAAACAGGTCTGAATGAATCAAGTAGAACCAAAGGAGGAAACAGCAGGAGGCTGAGTGTAGAATGACGTAACTCTGCTGTACGTGTGGAGGAGAAGCTCAGCAGGTTCATTGAAAACAGTCTCACATATCTCACTGTGGAAACCGTACAACTCCCATTGATGGGTGGATGGATGGAAACTTTGCTCAACTCAAACGTTCTCACAGGACATGCCAACACATTAAAAACAGCATTATTTCTATTATGGACACTTTAAAGGTAAATTCATATAAACCCACTTAGCAAAGAGATTCTGCGTGTGTTCTGACAAATCCAGTGACTTTAAAATAAGAAATAAAACTTGCCAACATCTCTATGAGAATTTTGTAATACAAAGTATTTATATTTAATCATTTCTCACTGTTCTGAACATGAAATTCCTCTTTGTGTGTTGGTGCGATTGAATCCACAGGCTGCATGATTCAACAAATTTTGACCGAGGCAAACAAAAGAACTAAAGGAAGCTAAGCAAACCTGTCATGTAGCAGGTGGATAAAGCTTGTATTTAAAAAAAGACGAAGGCTAAAAACAGTCCTAGTCAGGACCTGAACAGGAACATACAGAGAAGAGTTTGCATGTTGAAACATGAATTCACTACCAGATGTGGTTTATTTTACTTGTCACACATTTTTCCAGAAAATCTGTTTGTGCATGAGGAAGAGAGTCAGAAAGAAAAGAAGACACATAATGAAACTGATGATAAACGCGATAATAACGCATTAGGCAACACTTTAACTGTTTAGTTGACATCAGACTCAAATGAAGAAATAAACGAGTCCATGTGAAGCGACTCTCTGACTGTCTGTGTGGGGGGGGTTATAGAGACAAAATGAAGGAAGCAGATATGGAGGAAGGAAGGAGATAAAGGCAAGAGGAGGGAACGCATAAATATTTTGGGGAAATACATTCCATGTTGGTTTGCTCACGAAACTGAAATATTTTTCAACGCTGCTGCTGCTGTTGCTGTTGCTCACAATTACAACAAAAATGCAACAGTGATGAGAAACCACTGACTGCTGCACTGATCCCATGATAAACACTTTACAGGATATTATACAAATATTGCAGGAGGGCGAGTCCATGTGGCAGCTTTAACGTGAATACAATGGGGAAAGGTTTCCTGCTGCTACATGAGGATCATGGGGATATGAAGGAAAACATACAGTGAGATGACAGAAACACTGAACCGGCTGACAGTGTGACTTCAACATGACATCAGGCCAAAATCACTGCTGAGTGACAGAGGCAAGCTTCTTGTCACAACATGAAGCCTCATGGTGACATCTGTGTTTTTTCTAAATCTCCTCTCCCGGAAGCAAACTGTCAGTTATTTTTACTAACTTTTAGAAAACATACACATATCAGAAAGTGGAGCTGCCAGTCTGAGCTCATCAGTTTCAAAGTTTGGAGGTGTATTTTTAAAGACTCACCTCAGAGACCGGCCGTCTTCTCTCTCTCTCTCTCGAAGGCTTCTCCTTCAGGGAAATGCCGCCGAACCCGCCGGAGGTGTCTGTCAGGTAATACTGCCCCACTTATCGCCCTCTTCCATTTTTATTGCTGCAGGTTAGTGAGTACTTAGACTTCAAACTGTGCAGCCACAGCGCTGGGTGCCCCGCCGTCAGCGTGACGTCGGCGCCTGGGTCACATGACAGGAAGTGCAGCTGTGGGACGTAAACAACTTTACTACTGAGAGCACGAGGTCTGTGAAAACGTTCACAGACCTTTTACGTTTTTTATTAAAGTAGCTATAGATAAAAAAAAACAACAAAAAAAACATCTATCTATCGAGCTTAATATGTTCATGACACAGCCGACTAAATCTTTTTTTTATTGTATACTTGGTTTAATTGCTAACATGTTACAACATAATAAAATCGTCAGTGAATTTAAGCATATTTCAATTGAAAGTGGGTCAAAAGTCAAAAACCAAGAAGAAAAAATATATTTAAAGAAAGCAAGAGAGAAATTTTATATGTTGATAGAACTTTTGGAGCGTATATATCTCTCAAACTTAGTATATATATCTTTAAGCAACAGTGCAGTACACACACACACACACACACACACACACACACACACACACACACACACACACACACACATACAAACTGATCTTGGTATGTAATAAACTTCAGTTTATTTCATCAAATTTATTGAGTCACTGTCTAAGGCACCCCAACCATCTATGATGTTTTAAATTTATTTTATTTTTTTTACCTTGTTAACATGTCTTTCTGGTGTTTTAATATGTTAATCATGAGTAAAAAATCAGTCAACACCATGGCCGAGTGTTTCCACCTTGAAAATTGCAGTGTACAGATGACAGTCGTATAAACACAGATTTAAACAGCCGGGGTTTCATACCTAACATACAGCATGGGTGGACTCTCTGTATCCCCATCCCCACCCTGCATTCTTCTTCAGAACTGGTTTCTGAAAGGTATGTCTGAATTACTCCAATATTGCAACTTGCCATTATGTAGAGCAGAGTATGGTGTTTGAGCAGAGTTGTAGGTGGGCTGGTGTGCTCGAGCTGCAGGGAGCATGGAGGGGTGGGTGTAGAGGAAGGCAGACTTTATAAATCTGCACATTTTAGAGTTACATCTAAGCCATTTATACACAGAGGTGAGTTTTTGGGGTTAAATGAACTGCCAGCCTTCAAGTGAAAAGTACTTCCTACATTCAAAGATATCAACCATCTGTGTCTCTTCTCAACAGCTGGACAGATTTACTCTGAAAGCTTACCTCACACTCACAGTTCTTCACATGTGTATTAATCATATTGACAGATGTGAGGCAAACAAGTCGGGCCTGTACGTCAGACCTCTACCTGCCCCTCTTATGTTTTCTTTTGCAAAGTCTCAGTGATGAGGTTACACCCACAGTCACAAACACAACAAGACCACACTCTAATCTAGACACTCATCCAGTTATGCCACAGTAGTCAGTCTTCATACTGGTTGTGACCTTTTTGGGTAATCCTCACCATCAAGCCCTAACGACATCCTGCTTTATTTACGGAGTCTGACTCATCTGTCTGGTGAAACTTGACATGTTGAAGAGTTGGTGAAGATGATAGATAGCTGGTTTGAGGAGGCTGATTGGGGGTTCTCCTGATAGCTGATGGCTGAAAGGCTTGAGTAATATTAACCAGCATTCCAAACAACAAGGGTCACTAATTCAAATAAGTAAAATACACCACATTTGAAGCAATATTTTTTGGGAGGGATATTGAATTTTATTTCATTTAAAACATCACAATTAAGTGCTTTACATGTTTCTGACAAAGAGTGTACAATGCACACAGGAGAGTTTGAGTTACATGATGATTACCCTGATTATTACAAACAATGATTTATTGTAATCCCTGAGAAAAACCTGCCGTGAAAATGAGTTGTAGTTAGTTTATGTGTTTCAGCCATCACTCTGCAGAGCCATATGTTGGAGGTTACAACAGTTCAAATTAAAATGAACGAGAACAGCTTTGTCCTGCAGATAAGATTCACTGACGTGTCAACATTGTATGCAAAGAGAAATATGGAATAAAAACTATTTTCGCTTTAACCTGCAATGGAAATGTGGAGAAATACAACAGTTTCTCATGTTTCTGCAGGATAGTTTGAGATCTATCATTTATTAAAGGAAGAAATAATCTAACTGGCCAGAATTATAGTTTGTGAAAACAACACTTTTTTATTTTGAAGGTCAGAAAGAAACTAGAATGTATTTTGTTGGAAGTGTTTGCAGCTGTAAGTCTTCCTCCTTTAATTTCCTTGTTAGCTGAAAGTCTTAAAGGATAAGTTGTTGAGCTGCAGTGGACGGATCTTCACAAAAAAGGAGATTTGTACTAAAAAGGCTGCAACTTTACAATATATCTTCTTGATTCGACTAATTTGGATGACTGGTGGCTCCAATTAGCCATAAAAGTAGACATTCCAGTTACAGTTTTGTTTCTGTTTATACAATGTTCACAATGTACATGTAGACAACATACATTTTTACATATACTGTAATACATGTACAGTGCCTATAAAAAACATCCTCCCCCTTGAAAGTTTTCCCCCCCTTTAACTTTTAACTTTTAAGTTTAATTTGGGTCTTAGTGATAAGAATTTACAAAAAAGATTCTTTCATATCAAAGTGAAAACATTTTTTTCAAAGTAATGTCAGTGTAATTAAAAGTATAACAGGTAAAATAAGTGATTGCATAAGTATTCGCCTTCATCCAGTCAGTATGCAGTAGATTAGCTGCAATTACAGCATTTTGCCTGTCTGGATAGGTCTCAATCAGCTTTGCACAACTGGACACTGCAATTTTAGCCCCATTCCTCAGTTAGGTTACACGGGGGATCATGAGTGAACAGCTATTTTGAAGTATAGCCACAAATTCTCAATTTGATTGAGGTCTGAGCTCTGACTCTCCGCCACTCCGGAGCAGTCACCTTTTTGTCTTTATACCATTTTTTGTGAAGCATTGACCGTATGCTTCAGGTCATTGTCATGCTGGGGAAAAAAATCTTCTCCCAAGTTACAGTTCTCCTGTAGACGGAATCAGGTTGTCCTCCAGGATTTCCCCATACTTTGCAGCATTCATTTTATCCTCTACCTTTACAAGCCTTCAAGGGCCTGCTCCAGATAAGCAACCCCAGAGACCACCATGCTTCACTGTTAAAAACCAATAAAAGGAGAAAACTTCCAAGGAGGATGAATACTTTCTTTATGCACTGTATGTATATCGAACAGTTATTATGGAAACTTAAAACATATTGTATTCTTCTAAAGTCACAAGTGCAGTCATAAGTGCTAACAAGGTCACATGTCATCATTTTAGGAAACATTTACATTTTTACCTTTGAGGCTGATTTGTTTTTCAAAGCAAACCATGGAGGAAGATTTAGTACAAGAGCTATGTGATTAAGCTTAAAAACTTAAATCAACTGAATTACAAGCCGGTCAAAGCTGAGGCAGAGATATTCCAGAGGCAATGATAAAAGTGCTACGTAAAGAAGTAAGAGCCTGAGAGAAAAACATAAAAGCTGCTCTTTGTATGTGCCTAAAGTCACTGCAGGTGTGGATAACATTTCTGTGTTTTTTTCTGTCCAGAAACATTAGTGTCCTGCAACAGAAAGGAGTCCTCGGGGCCTTTGGTGTCTCACAAAGCCTTCTCTGTCATTTTGAATACTGGGCAAACGGAGACTGCTCGTTCACTTTACCCTGAAGAAATGACAGAAAACAAACAAGTCATTCATAGCAACCTGCAATCAACATGGTGTAATAAGACATAAGGCATAAGACATAAGACATAAGAGACTTTATTGTCATTGCAAATAAACAGCGAAACTTTGTTGGTGACAGTCAGTTAGCAGCAGGTAAATAATAAAGAATAGAATTCAAGTATAAAAATAGAATAAAAATAAGTGTAAGTATAAAAAAGGGACATTAAACAACAGTAAACATCACATAGTATTTACAATAATAATACTAATAATGCCTGTATTGGATGTCTGGTGTTACAAACCTGCTTTACCATCAAAACTAAACTTAGACATGATTCCGTGTGCACTGGTGGCAGATTTACAGTGGATTTATTGGATTTTTCTTTTATTTGATTACATCTGCTGTTTACAGCAGCTTATTTTAGTCTCTGCTCTCATACTCAGACACATTTAATTTGATTAAATATTAATTGATTATACTGGGCTGTCAGTCAGCTGACTGCGAAAAGTTGCTTGTGACATCTAAAAATGTACATTTTTTGCATTTCAAATGTTACTTTAGTAAATGTCGAAATGTTTTGCAATGCGAGGATGCGTTTGATTACTTTCACAAGCTCCTCATACA
Organism: Chromis chromis; assembly: GCA_900302755.1. NCBI lineage: Eukaryota > Metazoa > Chordata > Actinopteri > Pomacentridae > Chromis > Chromis chromis. Next base: position 13,142 of record OMNN01097197.1, read on the forward strand.
GGGAAAATAACATCCATCCATCCATCCATTATCTATACACTGCTTAATCCTCTGTAGGGTCACGGGGGGGGCTGGAGCCTATCCCAGCCGACTCGGGTGAAGGCAGGGTGGAAAATAACATATTTAACAAAACTACACTGTATTTGTAAAAAAAGCTGCAATTGTTGTTATTGTTTTTTTTTTTTTTAGTTTAGTTAAATTAAGCAATAATACAAAAGAATAAACTCAGAAAAAATTAGTTTAGTAGAAATGGTAGTTTTCCATGTTGTTCTACAAAGTGTGTGTGTGGGGGACCGTAGCCATCTGCCTTGACATTTATTAACCCTGTAAGTTATCTTTTCATCATCACCTGCTCACTGTGCAAAATCAGCTGTGCACGTCCCATATTGTAGGTTATGTATTGTGTGCGCTGCTCTCTGTCCTAATTCAGCACAATGTCATGAAAGATTTTTACAGCTCCTACAGTCGTATGGCAATAAAGATTAACACTCACTGAGCACCTTAATTGGCACAACTGTGCAATCAAGTGCAATCCAATTTAATCTTCTGTTGTAAATTGTATTTTTACAAAGCGTTTTTTTATTTTATTTTATTTTTTAGCTTTTGTTGACATTATCAGAAAGATGACAATTGTACTTTATGTTTATTATTGAGGTCATAGTGGATGGTGGTGTGCTGGATTGCACAACACTGAAAAGCATACATTAATATTTTTTCCACAAACAAAATAGTACATTGGATACATATATGTATGGCATAACTGTTGTATGAGATTGCAGTTTACACAGGTGTGTTTTGCAAAGCACATTGTGTTTTAGATGTTTTGGCGTCTGTTTTTCACATGGTGAAGATCTGATTCTTGCTTACACCTTCACTTGAAACATAATGCGAAGACACCCGGATGCTGATGGTGTCTAAATACCTGCTGACGCACTGATGGGCAGCTAATGATAAGCTCTTCATTTCTGAAGAAAAAGTCATGTCATGCTCACCACACAATGCACTGTGAGACTTTTTCACACACTGTCAGACTTCCTGTTTGCGTAAAAGAGAGCAGCAAACCACTGTGCTCACTGCGGAGGGGAAAAGGAAGAAAATGACACATGGCAACTGAGAACATTTAAAATGCTTGCCCTTTATGCCCTGCCAAGGCTGATAGCTCTATTCCCTCTGGGGCAAGACACTGCACAGCTGCCAGAATCACACGTTGTTCTCGTCCAGAGCATTTTCTACAAGATCATAAGCAAGTGTCTCCCTCTGCTGGTGGAAATACCAAGCATGTTAGGAAGAACTTTGTATTATCTCTCTCTGTTCTGTGTTCTTCATCTTTGCTGATATGATCCTTCCTTATCTATAGTATGCAATGTGCAATATAACTTCTATGTTAAATGATTCAAATGCATTGCATCACCTCTCAGTAACTGCAACTTTCTGAGCTGACAAGTAGAGTGATTCTTCTCATGAACAATCAACAGTTATTTTGAAAAGACTACATTGAAAATACAGTCTCCAAAATAAAAACAACAAAAGTGACACACCTGATTACCGACAAGTTAGAAAACCTGTGATCACTGAAACTAAACTGAATACACCTGTGATTTCCAATCAGTCTACTTGCATGAATATGGAGCTTTCTCAGTTTTGGACCTATGGGCTGCTTTTATCTGCATGTCTGCATCATGGCTCCACATGGGGGGGAAATGCCAGCGGATATAAAAAACAACAGAATGTGAGACTCCACAAAGATGGAAAAGAATACAGTGGGTGCACAGATGATGGATGAACAACTAAAAATCAGTCAAAACAGCAGTAACAAGCTCTAGTACCACTAATCAGAGCTGCAGTGGCTTTTGCTTTATGCCCTAAATGCTATAGATAGTGTGGTATTTGCATAATCTAACTCTAACTAAACAGATGGGCAAGTGCTTTAGAATTGGCAAAGGAGTTATCGATGGAAAACTAAGTTTCTGTGACAGCTCAGTCAGTGTTAAGCACATTGCATGACGTGACCCTCTATGGTCCGCATCCAAGAAAAATACCTTTACTTGCTGTTCAGAGCAAAATAGCAAGATTAAACCTTAGTAAGAAATATGAAAAGTAGCCTGATAAATATTTAGAGCACATTCAAGATAAATTTCTTCGGCTCAGATGAGGTTCAGCATGTTTAATGGGACATTCATAGATGACACCCAAAATACTGTCTGACTCTCAGTCTGCAGGAGCTCGGCAGTAGAAGAATATTCCAGCATGATAACGATCCAAAGCCCACTGCCAAAATCACACAAGAGGTTGTTTCTAAGGAAGAAGTAAGTTAAATTTATGACCTGGGGAAGTATGTTGAATGAATCCGGTAGAGGAGCTTTGAGGTATTTTAAAGAGAGTATTAGAGCAACACAACCCCTCAAGCAAAGAGCAGCTGAAAAAATGTCTCTGAATAACAGAACATAACAGAATAACAGAGGAGGGTTGATTCTACCTTTAAAAATAAAGGTGAACATATTGAAAAAGGTGTACTGACTTTTGTTGCATTGAGTTCTTCCTGTGAGGCGTGTATTTCAGCATAATACATTTAAACTGTTAGTTATTAACTTTACATAGCAGCAAACTGTTTGACTTAGAAATAATACAATTACTGTAAGGGGGAAGAATAATTAATCATTAAGTGATATTACACAGGGATGTACTTCTGTAAATGTGGCTTCAGCTGCACAGAATGTTTCAGACGTTTGTGTCATGTCTTCAAGATGATCAATTTTAGGAAATTTATCATCAAATATAAAAAGAGTTAGTATTAACCTGCCACCCCTCATGTATTGTACATGGGTGTATTGGTTGGTTGGTGGTGTGAGAGCAGAGAGGAGCTTTCATTTGGCCATCGCCCCTGTTAAACAATAACACTACTGCTACTGCTACAGCTGGTCATTAACTGGACAAACAAAAGATTTAACCTGTCAATGCCTCTTCATGATCTGTATCTGTACTAAAATCCACGTCAATCCATCAAAACCATGTTTTTAGTCTCGTCCAATGTGCCATGTATCCAGACTGGTTTAGATTAAATGGTCAACACTCATTTTAATCAGTTTAATACATGAAACGTCAGGTTCCTCTTGTCTTGACTCACCAGTGGCATCTCTTCAAGCCTCTCGAAGTTGTACCTCCGTGATCGGACACATTTCACCGTGGCAACCACCAGCACAAGGCCCAGGACGATACAGAAAATGCAAATAATGGCGACGAGGCCGGGGTTGGCTGCCAGGTCACCTTTATCCCAGTCGGGTGAAAGAGCTGAAGGTAAGACAAACACAAAAGTTAGCACCCATTCAAAGTACTTCACACTTACACATTAAACTTTAACATTAAAACTCTAATTAAAGCCTTGTTTACTATAACCGGCATTGTTGAGAGAAAATATTTGTCATTCATTGAGAATTTGTCGATTAATGTAATGATACATTTTGCTATAATATTCTTTATTACGTTTTTTATTATAATAAAATTACTATTTTATTATCACTGCTGTGTTATCATGGTAATAATATTAACTGACCCCATTTGTCAGAAAACTAATCAGCAAAATATTGGACTTTGAATTCAACGGGGCACCTAGATTAGTTTAACCAACTTAAAATGGTTATGACCTGGACTCACTGCAGTAATATGTAGTTAAAATAATCACTAACAAATGTATTTATGCAGCAGCGTGGGGGTAATTAAGAGGACTGAAACGTTAACAACAGTCTGTACCATCGCTTTAAGACATTCTTCACTCGTACACAGACGTAAACACAAAAAATTAAACGGCTTGATAACATTAGATGACGCACACTTTAACGTCACAATATCATAACAGCCGTCTTTGCACATGGGGGTGATAAAAACATTTAGAAAATCAATTTTAAGTGATGCAGAACACGTGCTGATAATCTTTTATCATGCTTGACTGTTTACGAAAAGTAAACAGGACGCTGCTGTCTGTCCGTTATTGCAGCCTCCACAAAGCACTCAGAGATGCTTCAAGTGTTCATGCAGCAGCTGTTCTGGTGTGATCAGCCTTTTCCTGTCTGCAGTTTGCCTACAGAGCGCAACATTATTAGGTCTCTGGCTAAAGGACGCCCACACTTTCACAGTTTCACAATTGCTTCCAGTTAAAACATCAAAGGCCAAGTGCAGTCTTCAGCCTTTACTGGAAGTGTGTTTAGCTGAAAGCAGAGCAAGGCCTCAAAATTAAACACATTCTTTTGCCTTAAGTTTGGAGAGAAGACAGCTTGTTTTAGAGTCGCTGGTTTTGAAGATCTTCTGTTGCCCCTAGTGTCCAAAATGTAGTCAGCTGAGCTTTAAATTAAATTAAATATACTGTATACACAGACCAGACATAACATTATGACCACCTGCCTAATATTGGGTTGGACCCCTTATGTGGTCAAAAATGCTCTGAACCATTGGGCATGGACAAGAGGACCTCTCAGGGTGTCCTGTGGGGTCTGGCACCAGGACGTTGGCAGTGGATCCTTTGGGTACTCTGGCTTGTGCAGTGGGGCCTCTGTCAATCCAACTTGTTCCACTGCATCCTGTTGATGCTTTATCAGAATGGGGTCTAGGAAGTTTGGAGGTCAAATCAACATCTTGAGCGATTGTCATGTTCCTCAAGATTTTCCTGATTGTTTGATGTTTTTGCCATGTGGTGGGGTGCATTTTCCTGCTGCG